>BMAV01008546.1:29241-88540 GCA_019973955.1 Trichonephila inaurata madagascariensis
TTTTAAAGATAAACATTATGCTTTAAACATATGAATTATATGCTTTAAAAATTCAAACACAATTTTGATATTAACAGCATGACGATGGCTCTGAAATTCTTCTTTTAGAGATTTCCTTTCTTTTAATGAAGACCATAATAAAAAACAGTACCTGATACAGTTGTTGAAAACGTAGTTTTCTTGGATGCTGCAGATGAAGCTTGAAATGGACTCACTGAGATTTCATCAAAGCGCTTGTACGACGAAGTAACTTCAAAAAGGAACACTGTTGCTATAATGTTAGTATGTTATGGTTATGAGAGGCAAACCGTTTGTTTACATTTCAGTCAGCGTCCCCAATTTGAGCGCTAAGCCAATTTTTTTTTTCAAAAAAGAAGAAGGTTAGGAAAAGAAGATTTTAAATCAATCCCGGAGCGATCCCCCAATTATTTCTGTGGGAATCCAACCGAAATCTTCCAAAAAGATTGGATTCTTCAGATGGCGGGGTTTTTATGGCGTGGTGTCTAGGGGTTTTTAGGGTGTGTTAGTTAATTTTGAAATAAAGTAGACAACATAGTTCAAGAAAGAAACTAGTTGAAAACTAAACAATTTTTTAAGAAATATAGGGGAGTATTTACATGGGGAATATTTCAAAAGAATAGGAAAGTTAGATAAGCATATTTCGGAAGAATAGGGAAGTTAGATCACATTACTTTAAGGGAGGCAATTGAGATTAAATAGAATTCATTATGGTGTTATTAAGACTTACCGCCTGGCGCGGACGAATGATAGAACTCGTTATGGTACTAATAAGATTTACCGCCTGGCGCGGACGAAAGTGCGCTGACGCGCGAAACACGACTTCTCTCGACGAATATTAGTGGGCCTCTGGCGAAAACGGTTCATGTCGGCGTTTTTAAAAAGGACGCTAGATGGCGTTGATGTGGAATACTGTTTTGATTAGAATTGCCGACCTCGGTAAATGTGATATGATCTAACTTCTTACAAATGGAATATCCTACATTTATATCAAGTAATTAATACGTTATAATTATAATTTTGTCTCTTCTGAGCTATCAGATTAATAGTTCTGCTGGGAATTCGCGGGACTTATTAAGGATTAGTTTCTTTTAACAGCTACACATATTTTTTGGGGAAAATAAAACAGGCTTTGAAACTATACTGCAAATTCTGTGATTACCTTTTAATATTTTTGTTTCTCGTTAAACTTTTTGTTTAATAAAACCATTATTTTAAAATATTAGACACATTGAAAACAAAATTTTAAAAATTCATTATAACCATGCAATATTTACCGCTAATGCGAATATTGATATACTTAATGATAATTCTCCTTAATCTGATGAAAACTCTACAAACTTTCCTCTATTACTATTGGAGTCTTGAGCTTTGATCCTTATACAACATTGTATAATATGAAGACCTGCAGATAGCTTCACTCATTCCTCTCGTCTAGTAATATCGAGGAGGTAATGTTGACACAATGCAAATACTATGTAAAGTTTTAAGACACGCACCATGTTCAATCAGGTTCATCAACAATTCAAATTGTGAAATTTCATCACGAACTGTTGGACGGGAACGTGCCAATACTTTTAAAACTTGGTTCTGAGGTCAAACTTATTGTACAACTATAATCTAGACAGCATTTTATACTTAGTAAGGACCAATACTTGGAGCTCAAATGCTGTAGATGGGTACATTTTGAATCTCCTTGACCATTTAAATTTAAGCTTTGATAATTATGATTATAAAAATTTTAATGGTATATTTTATGGAGTTGCTACATTACCAATTTGGTAAATTTTAATTACCTTTTACACACATATAAGTATGAACATATAATGTGTGCGTATGATATTGGGCATACGTCTTTTGTTTCTTACATTTTTACATATAGCTTGTACTGAAATATGGCCATCACGTATGGCTTAGGTTTCTTACACTTGAATTTTCGTGTGATTTAAAACATTTTTTTTTATTAAATATTAACTTTGGTGTAGAATATTTTACTTTATTTATATGTACTCGTTGCAGTTATTTCAAATTTTTTTAACTTTTTTATGTTTTTATTGAGGATAGTTGAAGTTACGATAATTGTGCTTTTCACAGAGTATTATTTATCATTTCATTTAGTTACGCTTTAAGTATTTGATATCTATAACAAATTTGAATGCATTTATTGGTAAATGGTACATAAAAAAATTAATGTTCTTTATTAATGTTTATGACAATTGCTTTTTACATAATATAATTTACCATTTCCTTTTGTTAAGTTTGAAATACCTGATATCCATGAGAAATTTGAAGGCGATTATGGGTGAGTGCTATAAACTTAATGTTCTTTTGAAAAAATAAGTTTCAGTGATATGAATTTTAAATCCTACCATAATGATAAAACGACATTTTTGTATACATATTTATATGAAAAATAAATTTTCATTATCTTAAGTAAAAACGTGAAAGATTTATTTAAATATTTCTTCCACCCCCAGAAAAAGAAGCAAAATTGCATCATTTGAAAAATAATAATTAAAAAACGTAAGCATATTTCAGTTAGAATTTACTTTACCAGAATTTACTTTACCAATCAAATACAGCATTTCTACACAATGAAAAACACACTGTTATTTTAACATTACATCCTAAAATATAATTTAGTAGAGTTTTTTCCACATATTTAATTTTAAAACTATTACAGTTTTCCCATAATTATAACTGCTTTTTCTCTTCATTAATTCAATCAGAAATATTCTTCCATAAAATATTAAATGGAAGTTTTCTTTTTCAATGTTTTACAAAATCTCAAACAAAATGGAAAGAAATAGAATCACACACACAAAGTTCCCAGCAAATAAAATATTGCCCTTTTCACGCTCTTAGAAGCTTTCTTGAGATCCTGACAGGTTAAAGAATGAAATCAAGGAAAAGGAAATAGAACTTGATGTTGATTGAATATCAGAAAAGGGATGCTTTATTTCTAGCTTAAGATTCGAGAAACTACTACCATCAAAAGTGCTCCACTCTTACCAAAGTCATTGAATAAATCTTTTTGTCATATTACTTTGCATTGCAATACGATTAACATTATTTTCATGGAAGTTCTCTTTATTGCATGCCGTAAATACGAAGTTTTTTTCATGTGACGAAAAATATTTATTTTCGATTTAAAATTATATGCACATACAAAATACGTCTCCAATTTTCTTAATTTATGCACACAAATGTCCGTAATTCTAAAACTATATACAAATTACTTTTAAAGAAAATTCTTTTAATATTTTTCAAAAGTTACTTTCAAAGTCAGAAATTAGAGATAATGAAATTTTTCGGTTTTGTTAAATATATTTTATACTTGATAGAGATGAGCATGTAATTAGTATAATTGCTTTGGAAAGAAATAACTTAACAGCATTTCTTAAAAGTTTTTCTTTTTTTTTTGTAAAAATACATAAATTCAGAGTAATAATTATGAAAGCGTTTAATATCTTTAAAAAATATTTAATTTAAAAGTAATCACAAAAAATTTTGCATGGTAAATAATTGTGAGAAAAAAGATAATAATAAAAATACAAAGAAATATGGAAAAAAAAAATCATATTATTCATTTATTTTTCTTTCCTTGAATTTATGTTTGATAATACAAATGTATTTTTTTATGACATAAAGCTGATACATTTAAGAATTATTTTCCCAGGCTCAAAATAATATCTGGATACTTTACGTTGTAACGAATGGTAATAGAGCGCCCTCTCCTGGCCGTATGAACAAGTAACGAGTCTGGCTGCTACCTCGGTGAAGGAAGGACGTGCCAGAGTCAGCCTGCCACCTCGGTGAAGAAAGGACATGCCAATGTCCGCCCTCGCAAACCCCTTAGTATTTGTATAAAGATTAACTGGGTTTTATTTTATGTATTTGTAACTGTGTGCTCAATTAGAAAGTATAACCAATTAAAATTATTTGAGCTAGCCGCCGGTGTTATTTTTGAGTACACGTTATAACGTAAAAATTTTCTGTTGTTTCTTATGTCTATCTCTCTCATGTGGTAATTTCAAACATTAAATAGGAATACTTTCATAGGGATATTTTTACAAATGAATTCCTTATTAATATGTTCACAAATAAACTGTTTCCATATAATAGAAGCTTTAAATAATTTTTTTTTGTGGATCTCAAGTTTTCTTTTAAATAGAAACGCTGACTTCGGGACCACATTGCACTCAACATCAAAGTAATACATTTCATGTGTATTCTGTTCATTATGATTTTTTACTCAATTAAATTGTGAAAAAAATATTATATAATGATTACCTATTGTAAGAGAAAGTGTTGCATGGAGATATAGTTTAATCGGGAAAATAGTAAAATATTTGAATTGAGCGTCTGGATTGGATAACTCAGAGAAAAAAACAAGTAATATAAAAAAAAAAAAAATTAAGTCCATTTCACTACTTAAATCAACAAAGAAAATTTTTATTTTAGCTACTTTTTATTAAATAGTTACAATTAATATAAATATAAATATTAATATCGTATTGTCATCCAAAACAATCGTGTAAGTTTAATTTCAGTGCAATTGAATGCCTTAAAACGTGAGAAAAAAACCTTTTCAAGTTTTGACCCAAGTCACCAAAAGGGTCATTGTATTGTCATCCAAAATAATCATGTATATAAAATTTCAGCTCATTTGAGTGCTTTAAAATGTATTTTATTAACAAATGAAAATTTCACCAAGATAAATAAATAAATAAATATATAGAGAGTGTGAGCTAATAGTAGGAATTGAACAAGAGTGAGGCAATGGTACTTAAAACATTCATTGGAGTCTTGATTAAAAGGATTATATTTAGAAATATTTTAAATTGATTAAATAAAATAAATATACTATAATAACATTTTGACCGTTGTTATAACATAAATATGACAACGGTTTCTTAATTTAAAATTTAGTTAGGTTACAAAAAGTATTTTCTTTCATGTATGTGATATACCTAAATCATAAAACATAAGAGAGTAGCTTTTCCTATTATTTACTTTAAGAAGTAGTTGTTATATGGGCAAAAGTATAAATTCACGTATCTCAATAAATTTTAAAATAAAAAATAATAACTCTTAAAAAAAATTCAGATTTTGTTTCCCAATATATACTTTCTTATCAAAAATAAACATTTCTTCAAAAAACTTTTTAAGAAGTTCAACACACACAAAAACACACACACACACACACGAACATTCTAACCTGAACTACATACCTGAACCTATCATACCTGAACTACATATAACAGTCATATTAATTGTTTAACTTTTATGTTCAACTCAAAATTTTCAATGTGAGTAATCATTATGTTCCTCATTAATTCAAACGCATTATTTCGTCAAAAATTAATTATTTACTTAGGATTAAGACTTGCAAATTTGTGTTAATATTTCATCTTTATAATCAATTATTTTATTTTTCAATTATAGTTTTCCCGAAAATAGTCTCGCAGACGAGAAACAATTGCCATACAGGGAAATATTTATTACTTCAGTAAATTTTAGTGTTTTTCTTGAAGAATATAATTTTAATTATATCAATAGTGTGTCTTCTAAAACCAAACAAAAATTGAATTCTGTCTTTGTTTACTGCATCCTATACTTTATTTGATATTCCGCGTGAAGACATTGTTTTTGTTTCATTAACCATTGCATTGTCTGTGTGTTCGTTGCTTTTTTATTCTAAAGAGCACACAGATAATTTATTTCGTGCATGCATAGCTCAGGGAAAGATTATTTGGCGTAATTAATCAATTCATTAATTTCAATTTTTGTTCAGTTTCCAGAACACTAAGCATAATTCCTATGAACTGGAAGTATGCTTATGATTTTTTTAATTTGGAAAGGGCTTTATGTTTCAGGAAGATCCGAATTGCATCTTTTATAATATACATGAAAGGATTGATGAAACAAATTATTCTATTCAAACTTGGGAACTTATTAATAACAATCAAAACAAACCTATTTTGATTCTTTTATAATGACTCTAAATATTTAAATTTTCACTGTGCATTTAAATAAAGATGGGAGTAATATGATTTTGAAATACATTCATTTTTAATACTTTATAATTAAAATTGGAAAAGAGGCTTTTTGCTTGAAATGTTATTTTCTCTGTGAATATTTATATTATGGTTTTCGGAAAAATACATATATTTATCCTCATTATTTGGAAAAAAAGGAGTGTTTTCATGTAAATGTATAAGCTTGAAAATCAAAATTTTTTTTTTATTCTAAGCTTGTAGCGGTACCTTCTCCTCGGGTTGGTTGAGGTGAATATGTTTTTGATGGTTGAAGTTCTCGAGGGATCTGAAAGCAGTAGTAATCGAGACGCCGTTAAATCGTACACGAAAATGATAAACAGATATTCACAATAATTCCCGTTTATTAATTAAATCTTAAATCTGATTATGCGATGTGTTGACAAGATAAACTGTATAATAAGAAGTAATGGGCATTTATCTTTAAATAGATACAACCTCTGAAGCTTGCGCATGATAAATCTAATAATTTCCACTGCAGACTATAATTCAGGTAGTACTATTCTGTCAATAGAGTCCATAAAATAATTATTCTTAATCTCACTGATTACTTAATGCTAATTAGTAAAGGCGTATATTTGCTGCTTTGAGTTGTTCTAGTTCAAAGCGCCAATTTGGCTGGATTGAGAAAACTGGAGTGAAAACTAGACCTAGATTTTTGTGGCCAGCAGAAGTGTCTAAATTTAGAAAAGTGCTCCTGGAGCCACTCTGTAGAAATTTTGGACGTATGGGGTGTCGCATTATCCTGCTGAAATCCCCCCCCCCCCTCCCAAGTTCGTCGATATACACAATGGACACGAATGGATGCAGTTAATCAGACAGGATGCTTACGTACCTGTCACCTGTTGGAATCGTATCTAGACACTCCAACTGCACACGCCCCGTACCATCACAGAGCTTCCACCAGCTGGAACAGTCCCTTGTTGACATGTAGGGTCCATAGATTTATGAGGTTGCCTCCATACCCGTACATGTCCCTCGGCTCGATTCAATTGGAAACGAGACTCGTCAGATTAGGCAACGTGTTTCCAGTCATCAACAGTCTAATGTCAGTATTGACGGGTCCTGGCGAGGCGTAAAGCTTGCTTCGTGCAGTCAACAAGGGTACACGAGTGGACAATCGGCTCCGAAAGCCCATACCGTTGATGTTTCGTTGAATAATTTGCACGGCGACACTTGTTGATGGCCCAGCATTAAAATTTGCAGCAATTTGCGGAAGGGTTGAACGTTTGCCACGCTTAATGATTTTCGTCAGTCGTCGTTGGTCCTATTCTTACATGATCTTTTTCCAGCCGCAATGATGTCGTAGATTTGATGTTTTACCGGAATCTCGATATTCACGGTACACTCGTGAAAGGGTCGTCCATGAAAATTCAAATTTCATCGCTATCTCGAAGATGCTATATCCTATCTCTCGTGCGCCGTCTATAATACCACGTTCAAACTCACTTAAATCTTGATAATCTGCTATTGTAGCATCAGTGACTTATCTAACAACTGTGCCAGACACTCTCGTTGTCTTATATAGGCTTTGCCAACGACAACGCCGTACTTTGTTCAAAGTATCTTTATTTGCATACGCATGACGGTACCAGTTTTTTTGGCTCTTCAGTGTATAAAGTTTTCTGTATATTTCTCAATAAATATTTTTTTTCATATAATAGTAAATTTAAAGATAAAACAAGCATATATATATATATATATTCATGTAAAATTTAGGTACATTTTCTTTTGAAATTCTAATTTACTCGCACACACCCCATATTCAGAATTACACTTACCCATTCCTTTTTATTTATAAAAGTTACACATATTCCAATATTCACGGAAAAGAATCAATCTAATTTGACCACATCTAAGGGAGTCTCTGCGAAATGACCTGCTTTCTAATTTGTAACTAATTTCCTGAATGACACCTGGAAGATCACATCGTCTGTACAATATTGGGCAGAGGACGAACTGCTTATGTGTAATGAGTTAATCAGCCATAGCTGCGAGAATCGGAAGTAATGAGCTTTTCATGAGTGATAAGGCTCACAGGAAGATATGATTTACTGCTCTGTGCTGAGAATAATAATGTTTAATAAGTTAATTCTTCGGTATGCTAGCAGTTCCTTAAATTGAGAAGAAGCGCTTCGTCGAACGAGGTCGTAAAATGCCGTCTACGACTATTCGGAGTGATGTAGTACTTTATTTAATGATTATACGCTTATTCTGAAATTGCTTTTAGATTTTAGATAAATTAGTTCTTGTGGGAAGAAATATGCCTTAATTTTTTGAAGGTTTTTGGTGTGGAAATATATATTAGCTGGCGATCCAATCTTCTTTTGTTAACATTAAAAGCACTCGTTGTTATCCAATCTTTAAGTTTCAGGCTTTTTTTTAAAAAAAATTGAATCTGATCAAAGTATAAACATTTCTTAAAATATTTGGTTCATGTCGATTATTTTTCATGTCAGTTAAATAATATCTTAAACATGAAACAATTTAAACATATACAAGTATATTATTTTAATAGAATTAGGGTTATAAAGTAAAACGTTGCAGAATCAATTATTTTGATCAAAAATTTATACTCTGAATTTACTTTTTTAATGAATTTAGAAAACACAGAAATTGAATTTTCTAAGAGTTTTCAAATCTTTTTTATTAAAAGTGCAATAAAAAATGTGATTTTTTCAAAATCTGATTTGTATATTTTCATTCATACCAAAATGTACTAAAAGTCAATTAATATGTTTTAAAAAAATATGCGATGTGTGTGAAATTTATGTATACACAAAAGAAAAAAAATTACTACTCACTTACTTACAGATTCATCTGGAAATCTCTTGAACTATCAAACCTACATATTTGAACTTTCGCAGGCAAGTTTCTTTTGTTAAGTAGAGATTTATTTAAAACGGGTTTTGCTGAAATCGACTCCCAAAAGAAGGGTTGGGGGAGAAGAAGTAAAATTTAGAAATACTTTCGTTTTTTGGAATTTTAATCCTGTTGTTTTTAAATCGAGAGGCGAGGGGTATAAGAAAGTGTTTCAATTAATTGAAATCTTAATTCTAAGACTTTTTATCAATGACTTGGAAAAAACAAACAATATATAGTCATATAACATCACGAACTAGCCAAGAAACGGGTGGGTAACCATTAGTAAAGTTAAAAATTTTAATATATATATATATATATATATAGGGAATATTATTTCAAATATTTAACTAATACATTTAAAGCAACATAAAATGTTAAAATCGATGACAATTTTGAATGTTAGAAAATATTTATATAAGCCGTAAAATCCGGCGTATAACGCGCATCTATACTTTCAAGCTGCATTTTTTAATTTTAAGTTATATTCGCTGTATAACGCGCATCCTCTTTTTTATGAAGGAACCTGCAATGTATTTTAGCTAAGCTATTATTTTTTAAAGCCATCTATTTGAGGCATTACTCCACAGGATTTTGAAAAAATATATTTATAGAAAAACAACTCTTCAAGTTCATAAGGTATGTCATTTCTTTTAAATAAACAGTACTCCGATATTTGTAGAACTCTAAGTTTTTTATGCTCATCTCATTTTTTTTATTTTTAAAGCTCTCACTTTTATATCCGGCGTATAATGCGCACCCGTAAATTTCGATTTTAATTTTTTGCTTTAAAAGTACACGTTATACGCCGGATTTAACTTTTATAAAAATTACACATAGAAAGCGATAGAAAGAAAAAAAGTGGAAATAAAACTAATAATCCTATCTCTGTTATAAAAATGGAAAGTGAAGAGTCGTGAAGGGCTTTGTTCAAAGGTCGTATACTTTAAAAATGACAATGTTCGGGTCAATTTACCTTTAATTTTTTTATTTCTATAGGCTGTGCATATACATTTTTGCATAGGTTAATATTTATGATGAAGTATTGAAATCATCAAATTTTAATATTGAGAAAGCAATAAAGTGTATAATGAAAACATTTTTTTTATTTCATATATAAATATTTAAATTAATAGAATTGATTTAAACATTTTGTTTCCTTCAAAGTTTTATATTCAAAATAATTTTAAATTGACTGTAAAGAGATAAAATGTTTCATAAGCTAATATTAGCATTATTACGAATAATTTTTGTGACAACTTAAAATCTACATAAGTATTAAGTAGCAAAATATTTGAAGTATTGCATTTGTTTTAACATGTATTGCATTCATTTCCTATTTTAATTAATTATTCCCAAAATCTAAACCACACACATATTCTAGATAAAAAATAAACTCACGTTACTTCATTGTTATTAGTTCTTATTTATGTTATACAAAACAAATAATGGAAAAACAATGCAATAAAAAGTGTTTGTTTCTTTAAAACTTTATAAGATTTTATATTTTAACAATATTTCCCTGTAGAGTGCTTAAAATTTTTCTCAAAAATTAACCTTTTAAGTGCGAAGACTAACAAAACTCCTTCAGATATTGCACTAAAATTCTTCCTGCTTTCCCAGCGCAACTGTAAATAACTTTTAGTTGAAGCTATGCCTACCTATTCAGAGAACAATTTAATTACCTTGCCATTCAAATTACTTTTGAACATAAAAGAACCGGAAATTTATGTCTTTCCGGAACAACTCCTGATGTAAATAACTAAGAACTATTCGCCTTTTACGAGCTGTCTTTTAAACCTCTTTTGCTGTCGAGGTTTGAAAGTAAAGTGTTGTAGTCTCCCTGGCTGTGTTCACTAATGAAGCAATTGCTGATAAATAATTGTTTTTTGAAACTTCCCATTTTTGATGTATGGTGATAATAAAAGCCATTTACAAACCTGTGAGTCTTATGTTGACTCGCTGGCATTTATTTGACTAATACAGGACAATTGTTGAACGGTTTCAGCTTCTGCCCTTGGAATATAACTACATCGAGAAAGTTGCATTACTCTCAATGAATGACTTAAATCATTGATTCTATGTTTATTATTGCTTATTGATTTGATAGGATTCAGGCATTTCAATAATTTGCTACGTAAGACAAGTATGCTGTTTTTTTTTTAAATTCATTTGCATCAAAAATATAAAAATCTAGACCACATTCCCAAAGAAAAATCCTGTGAGTGTAATAATTTTAGTCAAAAACCAGGAATATGCTTGAATGTAATATTAAAGTATGTAATACGCTGTATTGTTATTAAATGTTATGTTCTAGAAGTAAGCACTTTTCAGATTTTAGCAACGTCTATTTGACTTTTTAACACGATTTTATAAATTTAACTTGTATGTAATGGAATCTTTGAACTCGATTTTTACCCACTTTAAAAGGTCAGATTAATTCAAAATTTTGCACTTTTGTCAAGGACCGATGACAATACAATAATTTCATAAATTTTGTTCCATTATCCTGATTAGGATAATTAGGAATACAATTTATAGATTTGGCGACTAATTCCCTAAATCACTGCCACATTTGGCGGCTTCTTGCTAAAACCATTTTCAGATTTGGTGACTAATTCCATATGCCATTTCCAGATCTGGCGACTAATTTAAGATTTAGCGACCAAAAGATTAACGTGCAACCCTAAAGCCGCAAGACTCGTGCATGTAAAATAAATAATTTATGTTCTAACTTCTAAATATTTTTTTATTTTTATTTTGATGAGGAAATACGTTTGGAAGTGATGATACGAATTAACATTATGGCAATATGTTTAAAAGGTGATAATACGATTGACATTTATAATATTTCTTCTTAAGACACGTCAATTAGTTAGACCTGTATCTATAGAGACGGAATCTTTGAAATATAACGATATGGAACTCATCCGAGAACCCGTAAACGGAGAGAATAAATTCCCTTCAGACTCCCTAATTAACATCCATTGAAGAGCAAGACTAATTCTAGTATAGCCACATAATTCCGGTTCCAAATATCAAACTCAAGGATAAATTCAACAAAGGATAAATGATAGTTTTAAAAACTAAAAAAACAGGCTTTTATTGTAGATTGAACTAAAAAATGAAAAAAATAAATGAGATTTTAAAAACTCTAAGACACGCTTTTATAGTGAATCAAACTAACAAGTAAAAAATAATTCTTAATATAAGACTATAATTATTAATATAGAGCACCCCACGCTTTTAACCGAATGACATTAATTTTCTAGTTAATCATTTTATTCTTATATTAAGAATTATTTTTTTTTTTACTTTTTAGTTCGATTCACTATAAAAGCGTATTTTTTAGTTTTTTTAAACTCTCATTTATTGAATATAAATTTAATGAACAGCTTTAAAATAATATTAATGCAGAATGTCATTAAAAATTTTCATAAAAATCAATATAAAAAGTTGCATGTACATATTAGTCTATTATAATAAACAATCTACACCGTAAATACTTTTAAGTTTTCATTTCCTTGATGTATAAAAGTATAATATTATACGTAAAAATGCTATACTAGATGAATGGATTTTGTTCTATCAACGTCACACCTAGTCAAGACAAGAGCTATCAGCAACGGATTTCGTAATTTTGAACTACAGTCAAATAAACGAGGACAACACCCAAGTTGATACTCTCTAAAAAATCCCATCTGGTGGATCTTTAGTGGAACCAGGACTCGAACTCACTACCCGATAGGTATTGCGTCCGCAGTTCATTGAAATGGATCTTCCTTTGAATATTTCTTGGGTGTTAAACTGAATTGTTAAAAACGCATAAATGTTAGTTAATCTAAAAAGGAGAGTTAATTAAAAAGGAGACTTTTCAAAGCTTTATTATATATTTGTGGAATTCTGTTGAGAAATACCGCTAAGATGTTAGATCAATTCTACATAAACGAAGGTAGAAACAATTTATACACTTCATCTACATTTTTTTTAAAAGAATATTTTTATAAAACAAAATATTGATTTTTAAAGTATGTATTTTAAAAGAACCAATTATATGCCCTATTTTGGTTATTGATCAGATAAAATTATTAAATAAATTTCATGATTTATTGAACGAAAATTGTCTCTTAAGGTATCCGATTACGTTCGGAACCGTGATTTTAAAAAAGCGCATAAATGGATAATTTTCATGATATTTAGTGTCACTTAGGTTAGAATACGTGTATAAAATTGTTTTAAGGACATTTTGACAAAACAAATTATTTAAATACAATATTTCGGCAAAAAATTAACTTAGAATAACATTTTTTCAAAATATTCTCCTTTTGTGAAAAATGCTTCTATTATAAAAATATTTTGCCTGTATATAGCTCAGACCTCTGTACAGAGGCTCAACTATGAATTTTGAAAAATTCACATTATTTTCAGAGTTACAACCCATTGAAATAATTATCGGCGGTTTTTTCTTAAAATTTCTCCCCTCTGTTGTCGTAAAACATGGATAAACCCACTTCTGTTATATATTTTAAAAATTCTAGTTGAGCCTCTGTACAGAGGTCTGAGCTATATGCAGGCGAAGTATTATAGTAGAGGCATTTTTCGCAAAAAGAATATTTTGAAAATGGGTCATTTTATGTTCATTTTTTGTCAAAATATTGTACTTAAATAATTGTTTTTGTAATACTATTCTTAATACAATTTTATATACATTTCCGAATCTAAATGACACTAAATATCATAAATATTATCCATTTATACGCTTTTGCAAAATCACGGTTCCAAACGTAGTCGGATACCTTAAAATATTTTTAAAAAGCATTTATTCTTCAAAAATAAACATAAATCTCATTGTTATACTATTTTTAAGAATAATATATGGTCGCATTTTATATTAATTGTTTTAAATGGTATCTTTTAGGGTTCTAAAGTATTTTCATGATCTATTCTAGGGAGAAAAATATTTCTAGGGATACAGTACCAGTGTTCAGTCCTATCGTTTATTGTGCACAAACTCCCACTAAATCCTTACTCCTCTTGTGAGCTTATAAATTGCACGAAGTTGTAGTAAAAAAACTAAGCACGTATGAAGAAACTTTTTCTTTCAGCCCTGTGGGTTGAAACCATTTAATCCAATAACTCATTTCTGGATCATATACTCTAGGAAAAATTTGTTGCCTTGGCAACAGTAGCATTGCTCGTTAAGAGAATAAAAGAGAGAAAATCGTTTTCGTTCCTCAGCGACATCTACCCAGAAAAATGATTTTATTTTTAGGTTTCTATGAAAGAATATTTTTTATAGCACTAATTGGATTATTTAATTCTATAAACCAGTGCTTCTCAAACTTTCAGTATGAGTGAATCAGTTTTCAATCATAATTTTTATTGCATCTATCCATCCTTATACAATACCAATGTATAGCATACAACAGTGTTTCTCAAACTGTGGGGAGCCCCCTTGGGGGTTGCGAAAACCCAACGAAGGGGTCTTGAGCTTATTAAAAAGTCGAAAACAAAAGATTATTTTAAAAATTACTAATTTACTGAAAGTAAACAAACAAAATACATTTTGACACAATAAAAAATAAAATACACATTTATACACTGATATAGCACACTTATAAATATATTAGTGTAATGCTCGGTGTATTTTATAATTAATTTAAAAATACTACGTTAAGAACAAGTTTTTATTAATTTCCAGTGACACCATGGGTTTCTCAAATATAAAATTATATGTAAAAATGAACGCTTATCTTAATAATTTGTATAGTTTATTTATAATTCCTTAAATGCTGGTTAAGAATTACGTGGTCTCTGCAATGTCATTGTTTAACAGGTAGGCGAGCGTATGTGGTGTATTGGGAATTGGGTGTGTGTGTAGAAAAGGAATAAATAAGCAAATCCTTTGAAATAAGTAAATCCTTCGCAAACTCAGTCAAGGTTATTTAATTGCATTCCAAAGCCTACGGAATAATTTTATGGAGATCAGTTCACAGAAAAGACCCTACTTTGGAAAAACGTATATATGCGTCCGGTGCAATTAACTCACTGATTGAGCGAGACATTTATAAACGCCGACCGCACTTAAGAGGTTAAAGTGGTGCTTAAGTTTAGCGTCAATGTATAGTATTATTCATTGTTATTGTATGGAGGGGAGCGATGAAAATTATGATTGAATATTGGGTCGCAAATATTGAAAGTTTGAGAAACACTGTCATACAATAATAATGCACTTTGACGACAAATCTATAAAACGACCTTAATTATAAATCGTATAAAATATCAAAAATATTAAATCGTGTACACATGTTACCCTTAAGTAACAGACATTTTAAGTAAGTTATTTTTAAGTAACGGGCTAAGAATATTATGTTAGTTTCTTTTTCTAATTTTTAAAATGGACAGATTGCAAACTAATTTTTAATTAAAGAAGATACCAAGGTTATCAAGCGTTGCATGTAACTAAATATATAAATGCTCTCAACTGCCAAAGAAGAAATCTTCATAGATTTCACATCAAATGCCGAAATCAAAAGGTAATTTAGTACTAAATTACTCTTCGAATTTTGGCAGGGATGGACGATGATTTTTTGTATTGTATAAACAAAAGTATTTCTCGTATACTTTTACCATTTCCAGCTTTAAAACTTATTAAACTGGTTCTTAATTTAGTATTGATAAATTAATTATCAAATATATTTTGCAGTTCTGATGCATTTATGTGTGTTAATATGCATTTTAATTTTTTATTATACCAGAATGTATTTTGTTTTGCTTTCTTTCAGTAAATTAATATTTTTTAAAATAATTTTTTATTTTAGACATTTTGATATGCTTGCCCTTTCCCACGTAGAATTATCATACACCCCAGTGGCGGCGCGAGACCTGTATTTAATATGGGCAAGATACATTTCACGAGACCCTCTGGTGGCGTAAGAGGAAGGTTTATAAAATTAAAAAAAAATTATTCATAAAGAAAGAGAAACTAAACTTCTTATACATATTTATTTGACACATTAAACAATAATGAAAAAAAATTAAAGAAACAGAAATTTCCTATTTTATTTTTGCTGAAATCCTTAATAAATGGCTCGTAATTTATCTTAGATGCTATATCTGCTTCAATAGATAAAGCTGCCCAACCTGAAAGTCTTTTCTTATCCATTGAATTTCATACATAGTTTTTTATCAGTTTTGATTTTGAAAAGCTCCTCTCAGCAGAAGCGGTACTTACATGCACTATTAACAAAATTTGAAAGACAATGTAAATATTTGGAAAAATATCTTTCAGATTGTTCTGTATGACATTTTGGAGCAGATGTTTCACGTCTGTAAGGGTGTTGGGTAAATTTTGGGTTGGGTTTATTTTGTAATTCTTCATGTAATATTAGTAAGTTTGGATGTCACTGTGTAAGAGGAAGGACTGTGTGTAAATATTGACAGTTTTTCAGTATTTGCTCTTTTGGAATATTGCCTAACTTGTTTATGTGATAGAGAAAACGAAAAATTATCAAAGTGTTGATTTAAAGACAAATCTTGAACCCACATTGCTTACTACAGAATCTATCATGGTATTAAAAATGTCTGTTTCATACCTGCTTTTGGCAAACTCTATAGATTTATCGCCGCCTTCATAATCAAACATTCTTTTTTCTTTGGCTACTTTTTTATTTTTAAAATCTTTTCGCAAATCATAAATCTTTTTCTTAATATACTTATGAGCGTCAGACAAGCATTTTCCGAATCCAGTTTGTCGATACTCTTTTATCCAGCTACAAAATGTACACAAATGTTCAAGAGTAATGTATAAATGGGCTTGTACAGATTGCCATAACATACTTTTGGTATTGACACGAGTTAATAATTTTTACCGTACATGTAATGATACGATAAATTCCGAAACGAACATTTCATTTAAAATGAAATCGCAATCACTGAGTGTGTCGGATTGTTCCGTTTGGTTTCTTAAGTTTTCTATGCATTCAACAACACTATCAAATTGTAATAATACGGCCTTCACTGCCTCGATTCTGCTTTCCCACCTTGTGTCTGATGAAGGCTTAATAGTAAGCTTTAATTTATTTTTGATAATTTTCTTGCGTTTTCTGGAACTTGATAGAAATATGAAGCGAGACTGCGTCTGCAAGCTATAATTTAATTGGCGTTCTACCGATGGGGAGTCCCGAGCTATGCGCGTCTCTGACCGGGAACTCCCTGCGAAGCAGCTTAACTCCAGCCAATGTTGCCAGATTAAATATGAACGAATGAGCGGAAACGATAAAGTTGAGAAATTTTTAATAAAAGTAAATAGAAAGCAATTTTTTCACAAATTATTTATTCATATACTTTCATGCACCGATAAATAGAATATCTTTTAAGAAAGTCGATAAAAGAATTAAGTTAAGAATTTTCTAATCTATTAATCATACAAAAAAAAAACTGACGTGCATTTTTTGGATTTTCCTTACTTTTCGTTTGTTTCGGCTTTGAGGTGCGAGGCCGTGGGCGGTGGCCCATACCGCCCACGCCTTACTCCACCTCTGCACGTCCCCCTAGTAGGGTAGAAATCAGCTGGTATAGATCTATAAATGAGAAGAAAAAAACATTTTATTTCTGGAAAATTATTCCAAGTTCTCCAAGAAGTATCAAACGTGATTATTAATGTTTTAAGCAGAATACACAGAATCGGTATTTTCAAAACCTGCTATATTTACATTGATAAATAGTAAAATATTTATTTCTGAAGGCGTAATAAGAAATTCCGAGAAATAAAAAAAATATCGTTTATAATTTAAAAACCAGTTTAATAAATAAATACTGACATCTTCATTTAATCGAATTTATCACTTATTTAATATAGTACCCAGAACATCTCTTCCTTAATACCAAATTTTCTTAAAATATTTATTCATATTTCTTGTGAGTTCTAGAATATTTATTCACATAAAAATACTTCACTGAAAAATAAACTGTTCCAAGAAAAAAGTGTTTTGTTTATCACCAATCTCCATAAAAACGCGTCGCTTTGTTTCATTTTTTAAATCAACTTATGTTGATTTTTTTCATTTTAACAAAATGTGCACTATGCGAGCATTTTGCTAACCCTATTTAAATTAAGCCTTTTTTTCTATTTTTCAATTCTATTTTCACGTTTCTTCTTTTCCTCGTAAGTAATGATTCAGAGAATGTGTTGATATTGATGTTTTATTTTGTCCTCAGACGCTGAAATTTATTCAATGTGGAATGTTTTACAAGAGAAAGCTGAGAAGAAAAAAAATATATGAAGAATTTTATAAATAAAACCTGGATTCGCAGAAGATAATAGATTTTTTTTTTTGCTCAAATGGACATTATACAGAACAAAGTAAAGTGAATAGATTTTGAATCAGAATAAATATTTTTTTCTAGATAGTGGAAAGTACCAATTTCTTCTGAGTTTCATGGAACTCATGAAGAAACGCTGAAAAAAGACTTAGATTTTATAGGATAAATAACATATTTAAAAGAGGGGCGTGTTTATAGTAAGACAATAATTCTAATGACATATAGAATACATTTTTATAGTTTTGATCATACATAAGAACATTAATAATCTACAAATAAAGATACTGATACATCTAGAAGATTTTAGACTTTTAAAATATTTGTATCCAAGCAAGGAATGTAATATTTGTCAAACTGAAAAAGTTTATTAATGCCACAAATCTTCACTTTTTAGAAAATAAATATACTACACTATACTCCAAGGGATGATATGTCAAATTGAAGTATAAAACAGCATAAAATAAAGTTAAAGTAATATATGTTTATTTAAGTAATTTAGGATTTCAAGTTTATCTTTAAAAAAAAAAAAAGATGAAGCATTTATCAAACGCATACACATTTAATATGTATATATATTTTTTATACATACATTTAATACGATATATGAGAGGCAAACAAAACGAAATTTATCAGACAAATTTATAATTTATTTATTTATTATGCTATTCAAAGAATGGCAACATCAGATTTTTTCGTCTCTAAATCAGTTATGCTAAGCTTGTATTGCTTAATAAGAATTGAAGGTATTAAACAAGCCTTGGTAAGAAAGATGACATAAATATTAGAGTTCCAAATATCAATAGAATAAAAATGCGATTACATTGAATAGAAAACTTGGAACTTGCATAATGAAGGACTGGTAACTAATGTGATAAGGAGTCGGTTCAAAGCTCCATATCTAAAGAGAATAGAAAAACAATATTCAGAAAAAGTCTTCTAGGATGCGTCAGTGAAAACGACCAAATAAAGAAATAAAAGGACAAGTACCAGAAAAGGGATGGCATTCAGACAACTTCTGGGTTTTGGTAACATTCTGGTGCTTTGTTCCTTTTCCTTATCTCAGAAAAGAAAATATAAGAAAAAAAGAATATGTAAATGCAAGAAACTTCTGGAAAAGTAGCTTTTATTTCTTTTCTGTGTTCTTGAAAGGAGTTGAGGTTAGTTATAACAAGTAATATAAATTTTTTTTAAGTCAATTCCTACTTAGATCCCCAAAGTAAAATTTTCTTTTAGCTACTTTTTATTAAATAGTTACAATTAATATAAATATTGTAGAGTATTGGATACGAAAACTCACAGTCAGGCTAGAGATATAAATATACACAATTTTATTTACAAGAACATCTAAAAAAAAACCATCTTACATACAGAGCACGTTTCTGCCTTCCGCTTCCAGCCGGGACCCTCCAAAAACCTGTCCTCTCGCATGTCCCTCTCTAGAGGAGTCTATTCGGAACGTTAGGGGAAAGGCATTTTGAGCAGCCCTTCTCCCCTACAATCTCAGGCAGTACACCATCCGCTCTCCGACTACGACATCATGTGTTGTCATAATAATAATCGTTACAATATGTATATACATATGACAGAATCTCAACATTAAATGGTAGTTAATTTTTATTAATTATCATTAAAGTATCATATTGTCATCCAAAAAATTCGTGTATATAAAATTTCAGTTCAACTGAATGCTTTAAAACGTGAGAAAAAGCCCTTTTTAATTTTTGACACAATTCGCCAAAATGATCACTAAGTCACTAAAAATGATGCCAACGTGGCTGTATTTGTAATCCTTTAAATGAATAGCTTTAATCAATTAATTTTTGTAAATTATAATTAAATTATTGTGTTGTCATCCAAAATAATCATGTATATACAATTTCAGCTCAATCGAGAGCTTTAAAATGTATTTTATTAACGATTGAAAATTCCACGAAGATAAATAAATAAATAGTGAGTGTGAGCTTATAGTAGGAATTCAAAACAAGATTAATTTGGTTCTACACTAGCATAACCTCTGACTTTATTTCATTTCATTTCATAATCCATAAGCAGATTTTTTTACTTCGAAATATTTTGAAAACTATATGGGGCTATTATGTATGTGACTGTAATGTATGATATACATTGGATTTACTTATCGACTATTAATTGAAATATTATAAATCTTAAACTCATTCAAAGAAATACAACTTCTAAATATAAATAAAAATTTCAGATATTTTTTGAAATCTCAGTCCTGTGAGTTAATCGATTGGCTGAAATATTTTTGATTATGCATCCCATAACCAAATTAAATATCTTTTTTTTTTAAAAAAAAAGGTAAGATGTTTAAATTAAGTTTCAATCCAGATTTTCAGTTAGAGTTTAAAGTTGTATTAATTTAGTTATCAAAGAGGCATCAAGTTTTCTTTCTTCAAGGGTATTCAGCAAAGAAAATGTAGTGAAGTTTTAAGTATTTAAATTCATTGTGTGTGTGTAACACTTCTTCTCAAACTTTCAATTATTGCGACCTTATATTCAATCATAATTTTTATCCTGCCCCCTTCCTTACAATAACAATATATTGAATTCAAAAATACTATACTTTGACGCTAAAGCTACAATACGACTTGGCTTTTTAAGTGCCACCGGCGTACATAAACGTCTCACTCACCGAAAGCATTGATTGCCCCAGACGTATATATACGTCTTTTCGAAGTACGATATTTTCGGAGCATTGCTATCCATAAAATGATTCAGAAGGCTTCGGAATGCAATAAAATGACCTTGAAAGTATTTGTGAAGTATTTATTTATTTCAGAGGATTTGCTTATTTATTCCTTTTCTCACTCCCTTCCCCCCTTCACTCATGGCATAAGTGTGATTATGTGGAAAACGGTGGCATTAGGGAGTGAATCGAGTAACTTTTCATCGGCACTTTAGGGATTAATAATAAACCGTATAAATTATTAAGGTAAGTGTTAATATTTTTGTACATACTTTTATGCATTACAAGACCTTGGGGTCATTGGTAATTATCAAACTTGTTTTTATAGTACTGTTAAATTAATTATAAAGTACATTGTGCAGTACTGATATATTTATAAGTTTATTATATCAGTGCAAATGTGTATTTTATTTTCCATTATGTCAGAACGCATTTTGTTTGTTTACTTTCAGTAAATTAATAGCTTTTTAAAAATAACTTTTTGCTTACGATTTTTCAATATGATCGTGCCTCCCCCCTCTGCGGAGTTATCCTCCCCTGGGAGGACACGCCCCACATTTTGAGGAAAGCTGCATCATGAGCATTTAAATACATAAGACTTTACCATAAAAACTTAATGCATTTTAAAGCTCTAAATTTTTTAGAATTTATTTTTGATAAAACATAATGGCTATACTGGTGCCTTTATTATCTTTGTTTTGAGAACATTTTGCAACCTAATGAACAATTCACGTGTTATGAAGTCAATTTACTTCAGCTGTTTAGTAAAAGAACAATTACAATTAAAATTAATTAAATGAAAATCAACGATCTTTTTAATATTTGTTTCAAAGGCATTAAATCACTTGAACAATCTAGATAATATGAAAAGTACTGACATTTCTTTTTTATTATTAAAAATCTTTAAAAACAAAATATGAATCATGCTAATCACTTAAAATTCGCATTTACAACGGAAATGACCCTAATTTCTAACAATTAATTGAAATTCTAAGGCCAATTAAATTCATCAAAATGATTGAATATTTTTCACGTACCGTGACAATAAAATTGGAAGCTTTTTTTTCAGATAATCTTAAACATTTTATAAGCCATTCGAGGTATATTTTTTTTCACGAATCAATACTTACACTGTGTATTAAAATTTTTTTATAAAATAAAATGAATTCATTTTAATTTAATGATTTAATGAAGATTATTTCTAATTACAACGTTTAAAACAATAAATTAGTCTGTAAGATGAACAAATGATTTATTCCTAAATATGATAAAGAAAAGTCTAGAATAAATACCTAGTTTTCATTTGAAAATGTAAAATATCATAAGATTTACTACAAAATTTAGAATTGAATCTTAAGCCAAATTTTTAATTAGATTGTTGAAATAAATAAAGTATTTAAGTAAAATAGAATAGAAAAATGCTCTATTCATAAATTTAAAAATCCATTTTAGAATTCCTTTAGAATTTTTATATCTTAAACTTCAGGACAGAAATAAGGCAATCAGATTTATATGTCTAGGGAGAATCATGTTCTTTCTTTCCTTTTTCATTAATAATTTTTTTTATTTATTTTGTATTTCATGGAATTTTCAAGAGAGATTGAAAAATGAATATCTAGTAATCATATAAAAAAGAAATTATTTTGCTAGCTCATTATAATATTTCTCATCAAAAGTTTCACCAATATTTTCACGTTTTATGTCGGTCAAAAAATCAAGCTTGCCATACTTTTCTCAAAATTCAATAAAAGCATCTGTAACTGAAAATCAAACAGTTTGTAAAAAAAAAGAGTGATATACAATTTTTTTAAAAAATAATTCGAATATATTTTCCAGTAATACTATTTAAAGGAAATGTGTCCCTTTGTTAAAATATCAGAACTTTTCTCTCTAAAAATGAATTAAAAATTATAATACGAAAAATTAATAAAGATATCTAAAGAAACATCTTTTTAAAAGCAATGTAAGAAGTTCATATAACAACTAATATTTAGACTCTGAATGAAAATTAAAATGAGACAAAATAATACTAATATGAAAAATAAATTTACGTGTGTACTACTACTTAAATTAAATTAAATTAAATTAAATTTATGCACAAGTGTTATGTTTCTGAATTGAAGGCAAACATTTATTCAATAGGTTATTCAATTCTTCTCAAATTTTCAATATTTGCGACCCAATTTTCAATCATATCTTTCATCACGCCCCCTCCTAGCTATAACAATTTATTGAATGCAATAATAATACTTTGACACTAAAGCTACAACAATACGACCTTAATTATAAGCCGTACAAATAATTAAGGTAAGTATTTTGTATATAACTTTGTATACAATTTTGTATATTCTAAGCCCATCGGAGTTAATAGTAATTATTAAACTTGTTCTTAACATAGTATTGATAAATTAACTGTAAAATACATTGTGCAGTACTGATACATTTATATTATATCAGTGTAAATTTGCATTGTATTTTTTCATTGTGTCTAAATATATTTTGTTTTGCTATCTTTAAGTAAATTAATAATTTTTTTAAAATTATCTTTTATTTTCGAGTATTCAATATGCTTACACCCCCAAGTAAAGTTAACACGCCTCCCTGGAGGAAGGGGGTGCTCCACAGTTTGAGAAACTCTGGGTTAACTACTTAATAAAGCAAGAATGTAAAAATAAACAAATGATTTCTCTGAACAATATGATTTAACTGACACATGAATGCGAAAAAAAAACTACGATTGTTAAGGTTTGCCTTTGACATCCACAAGCTCTACCATAATGTGGAGGAGTTCTTAAATCCTATTCTTATGAGAAAAGTAGGAGGCTTTATTTAAGGATATGTCTCCCAAGAACGATAGGAAAAAAGAAAAGTTTGGAGGACAAGTAAAGGGACAGAAGTTCCATTGACTGAAAGGAGATGGCAACATTCAGATAGATACAGGATTTTGACTACGCCTTGGTGTAGTGATTTCTTGCATGGTTCTATAGAAATGAAAAGGTAGATAAAAGGAATATGGTAATGCGCAATAACTTCTATGTGGAATGGAAGCTACAGTTTTTTACCATTCTTTTCAACGGAAATGGATTTAGGAATTCAAAAGTAGAGTAAATATTACTTTATTAGATTTCGGAAATGTCACCAAAGTAATATTCTTAACACCTGTACATACATAAAAGGAAATAAATTTCTATGGTATTCCAATGTATATTCGTTCCTTATAATATATTTGGAGTGCAATTTTTATTTAACCTTACAAGCTGAATTTCAAAAAGTTTTGCTTCAGAGTAAATATTTTTTTTTAAACTAAAAAAGTTATAAAATTATTTTGAAGTAAACTATTGTATATTATATAATTTTTAAAATAAAATGGTTAAAAAACATTTTAAGGCTTTGACATGAACATGTAAAACATTAACTAGTAATAAAGCATGTGTGTATAAATATAAGTAATTAAAATAAGCTGTTAATCTTTTAAATCCTAAAGTTTCTTTTGTTCATTATTCTATTAATTTCTATTTTACTAGCGAACCTAAATGCTCGTAAAGTCGTATTGTATTCATTTCTATAATTATAGCAGATTATCATACAGTCCTGAAGTATATTAATACTCTAGAGAGTGTAATTAAAGAGTTAAAGAGAGTGAATTTTAGTTCTAGAGAGTGAAATTTTATTATTTTGTACTTTTTATATATTTCTAATTGGAATAATTATGTTCCAATACCAAATACAAATACCAAAGCACATAGAGAGAGAGAGAAAAAGCTATAACATTTAGTATCGATTTTTTAATATAAAGAAGGTAAACGTGTGATGGATCTATTCATGATCCTTCCACTAATCCTCTTGGGAAATCTTTGGGCTATCCATTAGCGTTATTAACAACCAACCCTTAGGGGAAAAAAAATCGTGATATGCAAATTAAGTTTACTATATATAGTCGAAGTCTTCTGACTGGAATAGAAAGTAGGAGAGAAGATAAATCAGAAATCAGGTGAGATCGTTACTGACAGGTATCATTATTGAATTATTGTGAATAATACTTAGGTATTAGGAGAAAGATTTAAAATTGACGATTGATCACTGAGATTAAATTAATATTATATTAACCCTTTACCTACCGACGGTACTTATAAGAACCACTAACTTTAAAATTGCATAGAATAACCATTTTTAGGAATGCTCTGACGATACTTAGGCAGCACGTGTTCTATAATTGGTATTTTAGCGGTGAAGACAAAGAGTTTTATAGCAAAAATTGCGTTTTAAGCTGACTGCGGTTTCAGCTTATTGCGAAGATTGTTTTTTTTTTGTTCCGGAAAAATAGTTAATGTCAAAAGGGAAAAGTCTTATTTTTTTGTATGTTCATGAAGACCTTAGAAAATGATTTGATTATTTATTTTAAGTGACCAGTGTGTATAATTAATTTTACAGTTGAATATCTTTAATTAATTAATTATCTCTAACTAATTAAATTTACCAAAGTTAAGTATTTTGCTTATGAGTATCCCTTAATTTTCAATGTACTGATTCAAAAAAAAAATATAATATAAAAAAAAAAAAAAAACACTACAGTAAATCATAATGCGGTCGATAAAGGGTTAAATGGGATAGTAGATTAGATCCTGTATAAAGTAAGGTTCGTGTTTGATAGTCTCCTAATCGTTCGTGTATTTTCGTCATTGTTCCACTTTCACGGTTGGTACCGAGACATTCTCTTACTGTTATTAATTAAATTTGTGTCATTAAATTGTGTGATCAAATGAATAGATTGATTGGATCATGGCGAGTGTTTCTTCCCTACCTCCTACACATCTAGATGCCCAAGAAAGAGGTGAAAACCCCTTACAAACGTTTTCAAGAAACGAACGTAAACTTGCAAAGTATTAAATACTAATTCTAAATATATTTTATAGTAAAACATTTATTAAATTCTACTTACTTTTTGGATAAATTAAAAATTTGAAGTTTAAAGTATATGGAGCCTTAATTACGGATATTCTAATCTGGTTATAATGGCGATGTGATACTCAAACATTAGCTTAAGTTTTGAGGCACTTCCTTTGTCTAATTAGCCCCACCTTCCAAAAGTTATTAAATTTCATTAATAACTATCCTGCAGGAAGAGGCCAATATTTCTAAAAATGGATTAATTTTGGATATGTTGTGTTGTTATTATTCGATCGCCTTAATGAGCTTAATAATGGAGAGAAGTTTGGATTCAGCTAAGCAAAATGTTCGAATTTTTAATACATCTCAATCCAAATAAGATCTTTGGTAATTATGATTGCAATAATCTCACTAATTGAGCAGAAGTGTTACATTTTATGCGTAATGAAAGTTTACTTCTGAAAATTTCGGTTTCAATTGTTTTGTTTTAAATCTTCTATCTTTTTTTTTTCGTAAATCAAGTAATTTATAGAACCACTTCGTTACGACATATTTCATAGATAACAAGGAGTTTTATACAATGACACCTTTCATAATAATAAGATGATACTTATATATTAACTATTATGTATTCGCGTTTTTAAAATTTGCAATACAAAGAAAAACATAACAGAATTGAATAAAATTTATTCCAGAAGCGACCTGCAATGTTTCAAAAAAATTCAACTTACCAAGAAAAGAAAAAAAAATTACATTTCAAAAACTAATGCGTTGTAGCTTGACGTTAAGCCACATCACGCTACAATTGTAGCTTATATATAAGAGAAATGTAACATAGCGTCAAACAAATTTTGAATTTGTACCTGAAAAAGAAACATACTATATTGCTTCTATCTGAACTAAGGGTTCCTCTATACTAGCTATCGGATGAATGTACGGATATATTATCAGATAATAATTAAGACTAAAAATGAAACTGCGTATGTCTTGCTGAAAATAAGGCTTTCAATTTCCTAGTACGATATGCATTGTCCAAATAAATACAAATCCAGGAATGCAATAATCGCCAAGTATGACTTCGGGCTCTGGAACTTCTCTGTTGTTTTGGTTTCTGTTGGTATTATTCATGAAATCTGGAAAATTAAAGAATCCTCTTCCCATGATATTCCTGCTTTCCAAGTCATCACGCTTGGTGTTCAAACTTTGAATAATTCACCGTAAGGCTGCACTTGATTATAAAACGTCTAACATAAATACAGCTATCAATGTACCCAAATTCAAAAAATTAATCTCTGGAAAAGACAACTTAATCCCAAATGTACTAACACTTTTCTGGTAGAATAATTCTCAAAGGAGCTTTTGTAAGAAGTCCATAGAACTATAGACGCCGTAAAATTGCTTGAATAGACAATGGTTATAACAGTTCTCTAATGTTCTATTAAATGTTGAAATACAGTTTCGCAGTCTGTTACTGACATGACAGGTTGTACAACTTCCACCTGTAATGAGGTAATTATCGACCAATGCTGACGTAAAATTTTAGCATAGGATCTTCAGCAAATACGATTCTCAAGAGCTAATGTTTACACACTTTCAATCCTTTCGTAGAATTGTTACTCATATGAGCTGTTGTTTCATGATAACAAAAAAATTCCTTTATGAAGTCCAATTACTAGTCTACTTTTAAACTGCGTAACTTATTCAAATGACGTCCTTTGTCTTTATCAAGACATTTCATAAATATGTTATCTTCTCAAGCGAATTAATTAACAATTATTTGATGCTTTAATAAATTAATATATATATATGTATATCAATAAAATATCTTAAGGTAACATAACGATAAATTCTCATTTTTTTCTTTAAAGATTATAAAAAATTGATAAAAAGAAAGAACAAAACGAAATGAATAAAAAAAAATGTACCTTTAAAAAGTACATTGCCTTTTCTCACATCTTCACAAACTTTTCTAAGTCCTGACAAGTGAAGATTCGGAATGATTTCAAAAGAAAGGAAATGGGTTTCGATGCTGACTCGATATCTGAAAGACATTCTTTTATTTTTAGTTTAAAATTCAAGGAGTCAGCTATATTGAAGAAAAGTTCTATGCCTCCCAAATTCATCGAATACGTTTTTCTATAGTGCTGTTTTCAAATACGGTGTGGCTAACATTTTTTTGAGAAAGAATTCATTCAAAAGATTCATTGCATACAATAAATGAAGAATATATTTTTTTTTCACTCAAAGTATTTTCAATTGTTCTCACGTGTAAGATTTGTTTTCTATTTTTTAAAAAAATAAACGCTTGAAATATGTTCTATTGAAAAGGTATTTCTTTATTTCTGTAGGAAAAAGATCTTTCCTGGAATATTTGAGTCTAAATAATTGTAAAGATTTATTTTATCTCTTTAATATAGTTAGGAATAAGGGAAAAACTATTTTAGCCATACATGTACGAAATATGGTCTTTTCGCAAAATAATCTAAGTTTATAGAAAATTCTATATTGTTTTTTAATATTATGAAATATATTTTATAATATAAAAACTGAGCATATCTTATATATATATATATATTGAAATTATTTTAATATGTTGCAGATGGGGTAAAATGACTTTATGCCTTTTCATTTGTTACTAATTTTTACTAATGTGAAGTATTTGGCAACAGATTTGTTTTGCTTTGATCAACCAGCAATAATGTTATTCATTCGAATTGATTAGTTGAATAAAGTGAGATATGTTGAAACTTTCTTCTTGTAGAATCTTAATGCTACAATTCTTATTTTATCAAAACACTATTATTAATGATTTGTTCATAACTATTCATTCCTGTTCTTAAATTCGTTAGATGAACATATTTTAATTTTACAGTCCACGAATTCTGTTTAAATTAAAATCTGTATCCCCATTAGTTGCTTATCACAAATTCTTGTATAAAATAGCTTTATGCCCAATAAAATCTAGATCACTATTCTATTATACTCGGGAAAAAAATAAAAACATGTAATTTGTTTTAAGAAAAGAAGTGGATAATTACATTAGAGGTATGATGTGTAATGTATTTTTTAAAAGACAACCTTTGTTTTGTTTAGTTGATTTAGATCTATTTATTATTACATATGATTTTTTTATGATATAAAACTAATATTCTCAGATTTTTATTTCCAGAATAAAAATAACACTTTGCATCGTTACGTAAAAGTTCTTTCCTGATCAATACATTATTCAAAAGTAAAACTTTTGAAAATTCGATTTCCATTTTTGAATGTAAAATAATATAAAAAAATATTCACCATTTACCTCTTACTAGAATATATAATATCCTTAATGTTTTTCAAAAATCTTGTTTGAATAAATGTTAAATGTTGAATAAAGAACTATTGATATAGTAATGATCTACAAACTTTTTATTTATTACTCTTTAACCAGAACCAAATAGCCTTGAAAGACTTAAAAATGCCTCATTTATTACCAAAATCAAGTACTTATTTACAAGCATTAATATAAATTAAATTATTCCTGATTAAGCTTTAGACACTTACTTTCTTAGGCAAAAATTGATTATTTGATTAGAGAGAAAAATACTTTAACTTCACACTTTTAACTCTCTTACCTAATTTCTTTATTTTCATTTATTTATAAACCCCAATTGTTTCCATTTTCATAAAAGGGAAACGTGGTGTAAAAAAGCTTTCATAACTTCATTGATTTTTTTCTGCAATTTATTTGAAAAATTCATTTTTAATTGTTGAAAGAACCCGTACTAAAGCCAAAATAAACAAAAACATCAAACTTCCGAAATGTTATATTTCAATTGATTCAACCCATGTAGGGCTTATTTACATTTCATTATCTTCTCCATTGTTTTTACTTCATTGTCAAAAAATGAACAAGAAAAGTTCGAGTATCTCATCACTCGATTAAAGGAATATTCTGTTTAATTAATTAAAGCTTGGATTCCATAAATTAAGGGCTGGTTTCTTATTAATTTGCCAGACTCTTGCACTTAATTTGCTCGAGAAAAATTTATTTTGCTATAGAAAGAAATGGATTTTATTTTTCATAATAATATTTCACATGGTTTTTTTTTCTTCTCAAATAAGAAATTTTTTTTCCGATAACTAATAATATAGTCTCTTATTTTTGTTATTAGTTGTTTTCGATTCCACTGCTTTAAAAGAAATCAAAGTACCTAATCTGTTGTAGCATGCTGAATACTCTTTATCTAGATAAAGTGGAAGACAGATTTACCCTTTGTAAGACTAGAAAGGTAATTAATTTATATTCCGTATATTAGGAATTAGACAATGTACTCATTGCAAAGAGGATGTTCCCTTTCTTTTAACCTCTTAACTGTCGATTAAGAGCTACGCGATTCACTACCCATTGTTACCATTTTCCCCATAGGCTCGTGTATGAGGAGTATTGGGAGAGAAAGAAGGGGGAGGGAGGCACAAATAACCAAATTTTTCTCTGATATATGTAAATACTTCCAAAACGGACGTTTAGACATGACTGGAAGCTGGAATCTTGGCAGACTCCTCCGTTCCATATCTGGGACTAGACTGGGCTTGGTATTGCAGTCATTGGGAGAGATAGGTGTGGCAAATGAAGCAGGAACCAATGGGAAGCGATCAGTTGGACATGGCTTCGGCGACTGGAAGTAGAAGGGTTGCTATTGGATGAGAGAGCTGTTGTTCTAATTCACCTTACCCGACTTGGTAGAAAAAATTTAACTATTGAGATATTGGGAAGCAAGTGTGGAAATTATAAGAAAAGTTGAAATTAAAAAGAGAAAAAATTTATAATACTTGACTAAAAATGATTAGACGTTAGTAAAATTAACTTTCTAAAAGGGATTCTAAAATTAAGAAAGCTTGTTGCTTGAAATCATCAGTGGCTTTAAGTGCGGGAAGAATTTCTATTAACTTTGGAAATTGCTTTACAAGATTTGAAATAATTTTGAATATATCTATTAAGTTTTGAATGTCACTTGCATTATTGTCCTTATCAGGGATAATCTGGGGCTGACCCTGTCTTTCCTTAGTTTCATTACTTAACGCTGGGAAATTAGTTTTTAAGGAGTTGCCTGTAAGTGCATCAGCGAAGGAAATTCCTTCGGTGGTATTTTTACTATCAAAATTTTCTTAGCTTTGTTATGAAAATCAGGGGTTCCTTTTTTTGGTTGAGGAAATTTTGGACACTTTGTATAGCAGCAAGCAGTATGCCCGTACACATGGCAATTAATGCAGAAGGGATTCTCCTGCCGTTCATTTATTTTAGAATCTTTGGTTAAGTGCCCTTCACCGCACTTTAAGAAACGTGGCTTAATATGACAATTCGCTGTGGTATGGTACTTCCAAAACACTGTCAATATCATTTTGTTGTATTTCGAAGCTTTCGGAATAATTTTACTGATAGCAGCACAAAGAAAAGTATTGTATTACGGTAGGACATATACATCCGGGCACTTAACGCACCAGTTGAGTGACATGGATATATATGCCTGTGGTAGTTAAGGAGTTTTTATATTTAGTTAGCACATTATAAGGCCATAGTATAAGTACCCTTCCTACCAACTTAATATTTAAATGTCAGCGGAAACTATTTTCCCATCTTTCACTTCGGCTAGTTTGGCAACTGATGTCTGGATTTTGAAGTCGCAAACGCAAAGGACAACCTGTAAATTTCCTAAGCAGCAAGAAAACTGTTGTATGATTGACTAAAGTTGGTGACCATATTACAATTTAAAAAACAACAACAAACATATAGACTTTGACGTTTGTGCTTTACTAAAGCGGAAGAGAACAAGATTATTTTGTATAACTTGCAATATTCCACTACGTATTGAACCTTGTTTTATGAAATTTCATGGAAAGGATTAAGTAAAAATTCTTAAATTTTATAATATAAAATACATCTAATTCATTATTCCTTCAGTATATTTTTGTATGTATAAATTGTTTTTTTTTTTTATAAATATCGATGTAAATAAATATGTATACATATAATGCGATATAAAAAGAAATGCAAAACATAAAATGTAAAAACCTGCAACAATTTTCCGCCCCGGGGGGGGGCCTTAAAATTTAAATTAATCTTCAAAAAATCGAAAAATATGAAGATTGACACCTCTGAGACCTCTTAGTAAAAGTTAAATTAATTGTTTTTAATACATCAATCGAAATCCTAAAATTGTTTTAACATAATATTATTCATCAAAATGCATGAACTCTATTTATATCATACAATAAAAATACAAGCCCAAATCAAGTAAGGAAATAATTACTAAGAAAATTGATTGCCAGAATTTTTATTAAAAGGTCATAGAAAACCAACTTCATATGTGCATCTGTAATTACTTATATTGTAATTAATAATAATGCATGGTAATTTAATTTCTAGATCAAATATTTCATGAGAACGCTATTCAAATACACAGCAGATTGCTTTTTTTTATACCTCAAATATTTTCACAAACGCTTGGTCCATAAATTCTACCTTCAACAAAAGATGGTACTTACATACTATTGCTACAATGCTAACATTGAAGGTATCTTACCGAGCTGGCAACCCCGATTTCGCATGTGTCGTACGTGCTGAATTGGCTACCATGTGCTTCATTTCATATAATATCCCCAATACGGTTGCGATGATACCCCACATGTACCCAAAAGATCTCTCCTTACAACTCAAATTTCCAAATTTATGCAAGAAAGTGCATTAAAGTTTCATTAAAAATGTTAATTTACTTGCAGAGGATACATATTAGGGGGCTTAAACTCTCATATGCACCTTTATGCGTAAAGATCACGGATTCGTGAGTTGAAAGGAATTAATTTAATTCGACCACATCTTCTGTGGCTCTGTGAAATGAACTGCTTTCTAATTTGTAATTAATTTCCTGTACTTACTGAAACGACACCTGGAAGATCACACCGCTTGCAGAACATCGGTTCGAGGGTGAACTGTTTATACGTAATGAGTTAATCAACGGTAGCTGCCGAGAATCGGAAATAATGAGTCTTGCAAGAATGATAAGATTCAGAGGACGAGATAATTTACTGCCCTGTGTGTGGTGGGATAATGATGCTGAATAAGTTGATTCTTCAATATGTTTGGAGTTCCTTAAGTTGAGAAGGAAAGCTTGCTCTCTCTCTTAACGATTCATAATGATGCGATTTATATTTACGGTCATACATTTATTCTGAAATTGCTCTTAGATTTTAGATAAGATAGTATATTATTTCAAATAAGTTTTTAATTATTTCATAAAGATTCTTCATCATTTCATTTCCTTATACATTAGAGCAATACTTTGTATAATCAAAAGGCTGACTCAAATTTACATATGGACTATAACTATATATGAGAGATCAAAACAAATATAAAAAATGTGGAATGCAATGGACACCATAGTGAAATATTAAAACCTCAAAATATACAAAAAATAAATGATGTTCCAATTCCAATTCGTTTCCAATAATTTGAATTTTTTTATTTCTAATGGCAGATTATGAACATTTATTAACAGAGTACATCAATCTACCTAGTACACACTGAAAGCCGGAGCATCATTTTAGTGCAGCGCCATGTAGGTGGATACCAATCGCCGCAAGTAATTTTGACACCCAGTTTCCCCCCTAGAGGGAGGCACCTGAGCTCTGACGATGCGAACCTGCACTAGGATTTAATTTTGTCTAGAGTACCCCCTCTAGGGATCTTTTATATGCCGTATAATCATGCAACATGGTCGCTGTCGATTTTCTGTATCATGAAAATCCATTGACTAGGGCCGGGGTCGAAACCGCAACTTTGGGTACAGAAGGCCAGCGACAAACCGACCACGCCACCCAGCCGACATAATTTGAAAATGTGAAGTTGAAATTTTACTAATAATATTAATCATGGTACACGGATTACCCTATAATTACTTTTCGAATTTGATTTGTAAATTATAGTAGCAAATTAAAGGTACTGACATTTTAAAAAAATTATTCAAATGTAAATTTTTGCAGTAATACTCATGATTCAATAGTAACAGGAAGTATATATATTGGTATAAAAATTAGACTACCTTCATGCGAAGAAAATTTTTAAATGGCGTGAAATACTCTGTCTTGAGTCATACTTATGTTTTTTACAGAAAGAAGACAAATTTTTATAATATAAGGGAAAATCTCAAAATTTTAAATTTTCTCTAATCTGTAGATGTAGAAATTCAATATTACATTTCATTTTCATTCAAATAGAGATAATTTTGAAGACATTTGATTCCATTAAATTTCGTAGGTCTTGTTTATATTTAACAACCCAATTTTTTTTCTTGCAACATGCTTGTATACTTTTCCTACCATTTCAACAAATAAAAAATTAATGCTTATAAGATTTACATACCGTATTATTAATATAAGCGACTTAAAAGTGAAAAATATCTTGGAAGACTAATTTTAACATTTTTGTAGATTAATTTCTGTATTACATTGTAACGTTTCATTATTATAGAAGAAGTGATAATTTTTTTTAACTATTTTTTCTTGAGAGCTAAAAATTCTTTAGTAACTATAATTTATTATTCAAGACTGTTTTGAAGTTGTTTCCGAAGACAAACAGACTATTTATCATATGTAAAATGGCTCAAGAATTTCATAGGGATAATTTTCATGTATTTTTTTTTAAAAAAAAGAAACATACTGGAAATAGAAAAAATCAAGCTAAATAAAATATACTTACAATGAAACAAAAATTTTAAATGTACAGTTCGTATTTTTTAATACCTCTCAGAGAAAAATACTATTCATAGTTAGTAGTCCATAATTATAGATTTTTTTATTGTGAGTATTGTCTTCAAACATAAAAATTATTAATTATTTTATTTATTATTAATATTATATATTATTTTAATTTTTATTTATTTAATTTTATCTAATTAATATTTATATATTATTAATAATTATATTATTGATTACATAGTAATCAATAAATCTTTCATCTTCAAAAAATTAAATGGAAAAAATTACAATTGGAAATTAAGTGACAAAAATGCTTTTAATATGAAGAATAATGCATTTTCAAATTAAACGGTTTCGAATTGATTCATTTAATTCAGACTTCATAAGCATGAACTATCTTTCAGCGTCATAATTGCACTGCACAGTGAACATTAAGGGTTTTTATTTTTTAAATTTATAAATGCACCGTAATTTTTACTAAAAAATCTTTTAGCGTTATGCTATTGTTGCAACGCATTCGATTTTAGAAATCCTACTATTTCCTGTTAATGAATTAAGAAAAAAAAAATCATTTATTTTCTATGAAAATTAATGCGTTTTGAAAGAATATTTTTTAAAAATACTGAGATTTCATTTTTTAATGGAAATTGATATAACTGTACAAAATATCGTAATTGAAAAATTTGATTGAAAGTTAAACGAATAATTTTTTTTCATTTCTCTTTTGAATTTAATTTGTAAAAATTTGCTAAAACTTTTTTTCTCATAAATAAAAAAAAAAAAAAAAAAAAAAAAAAAAATTGAAAAGCTTTCGAAATAAAAAAAAAATCTTGTTTCCTATTTAAAGGTGATTCAGAAGAACTATGTTGAAATAAATTGAATATGTTTTACTGTATGCAAAATCAGGAGAGAAATACTTTATAATTAAAAATATTTCATTTAAGCTAGGCTTCGGAAAGTATCTGACACAAACACAGATGCTTTTTTATTTTGTTAGTGCAAAATATCACAGTTTATATTTTTATAAAACTAGATTAAAAATAACTTCAATAAATATATAGTAGATTATTAAATATATACTAGATTAACATAACTTGATTAAAAATATACTACAATATCTATATCTCATACACTTTTGCAAAACTCCAATTATCATTCATCATGAAAATTAAGTATTGTAAAATAAAATATTTATATTCAAATTTATTCTGATTTCTTTATCAATTTATTACATTTATAAATGTTGTGTAATTTAAAGTTTTGGGGCCGAAAATTTTCTTGCAAAGTACTCTTTTTATGCAAGAGATTGGTTATGGATCAGATAAAATTATCAAATAAATTTTACGATTGGTTGAACGAAAATTGTCTTTTAAAGACTAAAAAATATTTTTGAAATTTAGTGAAAAGATATTTGATGAAAATGTAATGTAAATATTTGTTGAAAATAGACAGAAAATACTGCTTTACTAAATATCTTTGTATTAAATCAAGTATAAGAAGGAAAACAAAAATTATTTGTTTCACGTCTAGAAAAAATGCACTTATGAGAACAAATAAACTTTTAGACTATAGTTCGCAGACCATAAAAATATACTAGAGATACACTCTAGGACGCTGAAAAGGGATCATAAAGCTCCAGGGATTTGTGTCTGTGATATCTTAGGTTTATCTCCTCTTCCATTCATTGTCGAAGAAAATTTTTATGACCACATCTATATATTTAACATAATTGATTCATTTGACAGCGTTCTGACGCTTCAAATATTTGTAGTTTTTTCTTCAGATTTTGAGCTTTGCGAATGTCTTTGTAGACGAATTGATAAGTTCTCGTTAAGTGTTCGTGTCTTAAAAAGGTGTAAAGGAATTAATAAACAATTTTAAATGGAAACTTAATAATTTTTCTTAGTAATCATTTCCTTATGCAATATTGTAAAGATTTGTGCAATACACTAATTAGAAAATATCTGAATAAAAATGAACCTTATACTCTCTATACTTCTCTACTATTTACTGGTGACTCCGTACTTCTGATAATCTCATAACATGCATGTATTGAATTGCAAAATATTTACAGCAAAACCCTTCTGTGAAGTATAAACAGTTATGAGGCATTTTTACAGTCAAACCTCCATACTACGAACCTCTATATTGTAACTTTTTCTATATAGCAAACTTTTTCCTGGAACCAAGAACATTTCACGATTTTCTTCGTAAAAGAACCTTTCAATAGTGAAGTGCATTTTCTATATAATGAACTTTTTCTGTTGTGATTAAATTTTTTTCTCCCTATTTTTGAAGTATTTCTAGATATTTTAAGTTCTGTCTTTTAACACAATTTATGGTGGTCATAAATCTTTAACTGGTTTTATTAGATGTCTAACTCACCGAGAGCGATAGAATTCTGAGCATTTCAACCAAGAAGAGCAACCTTTAACACCTGTTATCCAGTTCACTGGAAACATCTTCGATATCCCCTTTTACCATTAGGGGAGTTGTCTCATGTCCCCGTGTCTTTGAACTAGTCTCCCTTTATCTGCAGTGTTGATCTGTCGTACTGGTAATTTCGTTTTTTGTAGCTCAAAAATGTCAAAACTTAAGAGCTTGAGCATCAATGAAAAAAATTGAATTCTTCAGGAAGTGCATAAAGGCGTCAAGACACTTTCCTTGCAGTTTTTCTTTCTTTCTTTTCTTTTCATTTTTTTATAGGTATGTTAAATAAAATAAATATATATTAATTTACAAGAAGGTATGAATAATTACTTTTTTATTATATAGTGTTTATGATTTTAGAATCTGCTTTATGTGGTTTACCAAGAAAATTGAAAAATGATCTTTATATAACGAACTTTTTTTCGGGATTTAGCGACTTCATTATATAAAAGTCCGAATCCGAATGTAAATGCATTCGTTTGTCAACTTATTAAATACTAAACTCATCAAAATTTTTGCCAACTGAACAATTAAGTCATCACCTCAATACTATCCGAAAAAAATCCATCTCAGTGTCTCCGGAATATACTACATAATTTACTAATTGGTTGGTTAATTTGTCTCACTTCTCTCGGCTTTGTCCAGTCGTGTTAGGTCGTCGGAAGAGCTATTTTTCCCAAGATCTATTTTTCCCACCCTTGTTATTTAGAGTTCAATAGCAAAAGAATAATGTAAATACCTTTAATGTAATTTTTCTTTCTTCTCTTTTCTATGACATGATGTTGTTTAAAATATAAATTGTGAAATTAGCTTTAACAGTGTAGAAACAAAGAACTTTAGAATTTAATAAAATCAAATCATGTCATGTATGCAAATACAGATATCTAAAAACGATAAAAACTTCACTATGTTATAAATATTTTTTAAGTTCACAAAGAAATAATTATTTCATTTCTTCAAAATTTCCTCCAAAAAATATTTTTTGTTCATCAGTGCTATTCAATGATCTAAATATAAATCCAAATAGGTAATTAAATATTTTTGTTACATATAACTTGTTTTATTTGATAGTTAAGGAACATAACTGAACAGATGGCTTGATTAAAACCACTCTTGGTATAGTTCAGTAAATAATTTCTTTTCCAAAGAACCGGAAATTGATGTCCTGCTGTGACAATTACTGAAGAAAATAACATGAGTTTATTTGCTTTATCGAGCTCTGTTACAAATCTTATTTTCTTTCGAATTATGAAATGTTGGAAGTTTCGTATGCTGTATTTACTAAAGAAGCAATCTCAAATAATTGATTTTATTTTTGCTAACTTTAAACTTAAGATCAACCATTATATTAACTTACAAACAATTATTTTGCTTCATCTACAGTTTGAAAATTAATGAAAACTAATGATTTACAGTGGCCTTTTTGTTTTCACTTAGCAATTAGAGTGAAACGGTGTTTCCCACATAATTTAACATTAAAGAAAATTACGAGTTCAATTGAACACACAATCTATATATGTGGATTGGTATGACAGGATCCATATCAATCTGCGCATTCATCAACCAACCCCATTAGTATATATATATATATAATAATTCTTAAACCTCTGACATTCATAAACTTGGATTTAGTTTATATTTCAGATTCGAGATAAAAATATATACACATATTTCTGGTTTTGTAATCTGTAGTACAGCAACAAATGTGTAACGAATGATAGAAGTTTCTGAAGCAATTCTGGAAGCAATTCGGAACAATATTTTATTATTTTTTTAGCTGCTTTTTAACACTCTTTTATAAGAGCTTCACTTGCATGTAACGGAATCTTTGAATTCAAATGTTACCCATTTTATAAGATCCGATTAATTCGAAATTTTGTTCACTTGTCCAGGACCGATGACGATATAATAATTTAATAATTTTGTTTTATTGTCCTGATAAGGATTAACGATTTCCCATTTTCAGATCCCGTCCCACATACGGTGACTAATTTCCGATCCTATTTCCAGATTTGGCGACTAAAAGATTACGTTACAACTTAGTTCGATTAACTATAAAAAGGTGTTTTTTAGTTTTTTTTAAACTATAATTTTTATTCTAGTGTATCAGTTTGTCTGCTCAGAGTGTAGACCACATACTACAGTGCTTGATTACATTATAAAATCAATTCTATGAATTTGGCAGATAGAACAGTATGTTGCCAACTATTTTCACTGTGCTACAGAAGGTTAATAATAAACAAACTGCTTTTAAATTCTATTTCATCTACGACGTTGCTAATAAAAGTTTAGACCATTTCCACAAAACGATATTCAACGAATGATATTCAATGAATGTTGTTTCTAATATAAAAGCAAGAATATTTTTTCAACGCTATCTGTATTATGATCCATGCAATATTTTTTATTGTATGTTACAGTCCAAAAGTAGGACAATTTTGCCAAAACGGAAGACCATCTTTTAGAATGAAGAGAAATATTTTAAGGAATTCTAATTGAGAATTATCAGAATCTCGTTTATAAGCTGAAATATAATATTTCAGACTGAAACTTAAATTGTCATACGAAATAAATTTAGATACTAGATAGATTGCAAATTAGAAAAAAGCAAAAATTTCAGAATTTTGAGCTTGCATAGTTGATATATTCACGTACATTTAATTCTGATTTAATAATTGGAATACTATACAAAATATTGTGAAGACTTCAAAGCCATAAACATAGAAAAATGTAATAATATAAGAACGGAAATCAGAAAAATGAGAAAGAGAGAGAAAGAGAGAAAAAGAAGATGCCTAGTTGACGGATAAACATTAGGAATTAATTTCAAGGGTTAACTGCTTTTCATTTCCACTTATCCGTGAAACAATGAACAGCATTAATTCAGATTTAAAAGATAAATCTAACAAAATAATGTCCTTCTACACTTCTGTGTCCACCATAAATGCAACACCAAGAAAGACAAGAGATAGCACAACAAAATTTATTTTGTAGATAACATGTTTACCAAGTATAAAATGATTAAATTTATAGACTTCTGTGAAGTGTGGTTCCTGCCAGAATCAGTAGCCAGAGTAGCCACCATTGTTGGAGATTACGGCTGCCACACGCCTCAGCATTGATTCAAAGAGACTTTGGATGTGTTCTTGGAGTACAGCAGACCAAGCAGCTTCCACACGTTTCCAAAGTTTATCTGGTGTGGCAGCTTAGGGTGTAATCTGGGTCAATCGTAGAGCAACCATGGACCACATGTTTTCTATCGGCAAAAGATCCGGAGATCGATCCGGCCAGGGAAGCAATTCAGTCTGGTGATTGACGAAGAATCTTTGGACAATGCGTGCCACGTGTGGTCGCGCATTATCCTGTTGAAATATGGCTGTGACCAAGCCCTGAAGGTAAGGAAGGACAACTGGCTCCAACACCTCGGAGATGTAGCACTGGCTGTTTAAAGTACCGGCAATGCGTACTAGAGGAGTGCGACAGTGATATCCAATACCACCGCTCACCATAATACCCCGTGCAGGACCAGTGTGGCGGTGCATAACGCAGATCTGTTCAGCATCCTCTCTCCACGGTGTCTCCAGACTCGAATGCGACCATCGTATTGTTGCAGACAGATGCTTGACTCGCCAGTAAAGATAACTTCATTCCATCCTGCCACCCACTTCCTTCTTTCATCGCACCATTGGCGGCGGAGACGTCTGTGGTTCTGCGTCAAGGGTAGACCAAGCAATAGACGTCTTGCGGACAGACCACTCTGCTGTAAACGGCGTCGAATGGTACGCGCAGGCACTGAATGATGCATTACAGACTCAATGTGCTGTGCTATGGTTCGTGATATGACTGAGCTATCCATCACTGCCATGCACACAATTTGCCTGTCCTCACGTGAAGTGGTGCACTGAGGTGGATGCGATCAACCATGTCGGTCCGTCGTACCCTCCTGCATCCAACGGTCACATATCCGCATTACAGTTATTTGGTTTCGTCCAACACGACTACCGATTTTCCTGAAAGATAATCCACAATCTCGGTAGACCACTATCCTTCCTCTGTCGAACTCGGATGCTTGATCAAAAGCTGATCTCTGTTTTCTACGAGACATAACTGATCGATTTTTGAAAAAACGACAAGAAAAACACAATTGCCGAACTTGAAATCGTCGAAATCTCCAAGCCTTAAATAGCGCTTTGAGGTGGCGCCACAGGCGCGCGTGATGTGTGTCTGCGCTGAAATTCAAATCATTTTCATATCTCACCTCTGCTAATGCATGTTGTAAATTTCATGTTATTTGCGTGCTTCCTTCTGGGTGTTGCATTTAAGGTGGCCAGCAGTGTATGTTTATCATTCATTCGTAACGAGAATGGTAAAAAGATGGACAATAGTGCGCACTCTTTTCACCGAGTGAATACTTACTTAACCAGTCAGTCTGCCAGTTAGGTGAGAAAAGCAGATGCCAATATCTACGCTCGCAAACCTCTCGTTATTTCTAAACTATTAACTGTTTTGATATATTGTAACTGTGATCAATTTAAACGTGAAAGAATTGGAATCTGTTTTAATTTTTAATGAGTTTTGAATTTAGAAACCATGCATAAAAGTTGAACTGAGCTAACCACCGTGGTAATTTTCTTGATTACAGTCTTACACATTTGAAATTCAAGTTCATTAGTTTTAATGTAATCTCCAAATTATTGTATTTCCTCTATTAAAAGTACTGTGCAATTATCTCTTACGGATGATAAGACATTCGAGTATATAAATGAATAATATAATTTCAGGAAAGAAACCATGTTAACTTTATATATTTCAAATTGATCCCATCATTTTCGTTTTGCTTACAACCAAATTTCTAAGAAGAAACTATCTTTCAAAATTTTTTTTTTATGATTTTTTGTTGACTATTTTTTATTAAATTTTGTTTATGCTTTTTTTCCCCATCCGACACATCATGCATGCATTTTGTTGGCACTATTTCAAATCCAGTCATTTCTTCGCTTTGTGATTTTCAATTCTATTTTCGTATGTAATCTCTTTTCTCGCATTTAATCACGGTTCAGAAAACTTGTTGATATCCATGTTTTTATGTGCTAAGAAGTAAAAATTTGTCTTCAATGTGGAATAAGTTGCAAGAAAAGAGAAGATGTAAAAAAAGAACGACGATCCTTTAGAAGAAACCCACACTTTATGGAAATGTGAGTTCTAATATATTTCTCTACTCAAACGAGCACCATGTAAAAAAAGATATTGTAGATAATGTTTGGGTAAAAACTGATGCGTCAGAGAATGGTTCTCCCTTTTTTAGGTTCATAGGATGTATAAGGAAAAACAGAAATAATATCTAGGAATTTTTTTTTTATTTATTTACGCTTAAATTGAATATATTTAAATATGTAATGATTATTAAAAATAATTTTTCTAGAGTATATATATATATAATGCGTTGTTACTATTTTTCATGAAATACTAAGAAACTGTAGCAATCTACAAAGCATTTCACAGAACTGGGTTCATAGTATATTGGAATGTAAAAACATTAAATGATTTATTTAAAAAATAATTTATTTCTTTTAGTATTTTTTTTTATTTTCCTGAGTTGAATACTATTTACATGATTTTAAATCGTAAATGAAGTATTCATTACTGCGTATTAAAGGAGATACAAAATTCATGGGACAGAATTTTAAGCATAATTGAACAGCCACACACTAAAAAGAAATGCAGAATGCATTTGTGGGACACGTGACTCATTGGTGTCTAAGACATGAAAATTTTTAAAAAATGTAAATAAAAACTCTGTATGACAAATACTTACATCACCCAAAAAGTACTCATGGATGAAAAAAAAATTCCCAATTTCCAGCTTGTTTGAATTTGTCGATTAATCCCTACACAAACGCTGCAAATCTGTGAAGACAGTTTTGGAAATACAAACATATAAGAGAAACAATAATAAAGAAATTTCTTATGCAAAACGAACTTTAAAGTTCAATCAAACTTTTTATGAAAAAAAAAATAATTAAATCATTTACACTGATGTAAAAATTCAATGAACTATTTATACAATTTTGTAATAATACAATATAAGTTGGTTACTCAATTTCTAACAGGATTCTATTGTTTGATGCTTAGTTTTTTTTAAATACTCAAGCAATATTTAATATTTATTGTTAGATCTAAGGTTTAGTATACTTTTTCGCATTAAATGTAGTCTAAACTGATTTCATTTAACTAATTTGTTTTATTATGTATCTAAAAGCCCTTCCATTTAAATGATAGCCTAAAATATCTTCCAGAGAGATAAACTCACTTGATATAAAGCTGTATTACATTAAAATTTATTACTCCAGGTATCACGAATTTCTATAAAAATAGAACAATTTATGAAATGAATTTGAATTTAATTTTGATTTTAAGTAATATATTCATTATTCCAAAGATTATGATGTTTTAAATTTTAAAATCACTAGTCTGCTTAAATAATGATAATAAGAATATATAAAAGAGTGAAAAATAATAAAACAAGCAATCTCTCCAAAAAAAAAAAATTATATCAAAATTTCACGCTTTGTTCACTTAATGAAAGTCTCAGCAAAAAGGAAAATACTTGGGAGAAAAAAGACCTTAAAAGTACAATGAAGCAAACATATTCATACGTTAAGAAATATCTTTATCAAATTCATGTGAATTGAACATAACCTTTTGTGATAAAATCGTTTGTCGGTTAGAGTTGAAAATTAAAAATTGATAATGACATTTTATGCTGTTTACAAGAGAAAGAAATGCATTTTAAATTATTTTCTTAAAAATTGTATTTTATACAATTTTTATGTATTATGTATTCAGGAGATCATGCCTTCATGCTTATTTTTGTTATCTAAATTAATTATTTATTTTTCGCAAGTTTTAATAACGTCGTAAACGTTGAAAAGAAATACAGGTGCAGAAGAATATCAGAGTTTCGAGAAGTCAATCGATTGGAGCGAAGAACCTCGCAATTTCGAACCACAGTAAAGTGACGAGGAAGACACTTCAGCGGGTACATCCCTCACTATACTTCCACACCATGCCAACGGGAAGACTTTGAGTCATGATGAATTTAACGTCATCAGTCCTACTAAATCTCCTGATGAACAATTTAAAAACCATGTCATACATCATACATAAGCAGAGATAATTTTTTAATAGTTATGATACAAAAATGTGAAAAATAACATGAATTTCTATTTAATGTATTGAAAAATCTATTTAAATTAATTTGAAGAAAGCCCTCTTTCTCTTGTAAACTTTTTTTTTAAATTTCTAATGGCAGATTGTGAACAATTATATTAACAGAGTTCATCAATCTACCTAGTACATTCACTGAAAGCTGGTATCTCTTTTTAGTGTGGCGCCATATTGGCGGATACCATCACCACAGATAATTTTGGCGCCCAGTTTCCTTCCTAGAGGGAGGCACCTGAGCTTTGACGATGCGAACCTGTACTAGGATGTTTGAGACCAAATTTTCAATCATAATTTTCAAGGCTTCCCCCTCCATACAATAATAACGTATTGAGTTAAATAATAGTGGATTTTAAACGTTAAAGTTACAAAACGACTTTAATTATGAACTGTACAAATTATCAAGTATTAAATTTGTACATTAATACTGTTTTCAAATCTTTTATTTTCGACTTTTCGCTGTGCTTCCACCCCCTTGTTACGATTGCCACACCCCACTAGTAGTGCGCGCTACGCAGTTCGAGAATGCTGGTTATAAAACAAATATTTTTAGTAAATATTATTTATCATCGAACATTTCAACAGTTTTCTCAGTAAAACCTATGGGAAAGATTACAGAAGAAACATAAAATAACTTTGTATTAATTGTGCAATTAATTCTTCCCTTGCAAAAAAATCCTAACATGAATAATGTGTAAAAGTTTTTATGTAATAATTTCATCACATAATGTATGTGTGAACACTATATTCCTTTTACTCTAAAAATGAATATATGGAGCTTATGTGATCAATATTCCAGAAACTTGAGGAAAATTGAAATCTGAGTTAATTAATTATATGGAATATTCTTTTACTAAGCGCCACACATACATAAAACACGCTCCCTTCTTTCATGTGGAATAAAGTAGCAATAGCTTCGATAATTTAATTAAAACATAGCCTCTACCTGGGGTTTCAGATACAGCATAATTTTTTTTTCTAACCAGAGCTCACTGACTGATCAGATTAATTTAGTTTTTTCGAAGAAAATTTTGTTCTGTTTCAGTTGCAGCGCAAGATTACGTAAACAAAGTTCGCAAGGGAATCAGCTTAGCTTCTTGCATAACATGAAACTTTAATTTTTACGAAAGCTAAGGAAAAAAATGCAGCAGTGTAGCAGATATTTTTATGTAGTAAAATGATTTCTTCACAAAGAAACTCCTTATGAGAGGATTTAGTTAAATAAAAATAAATCATCCTATCTCTCTCATCAGTAATCTGCAGAAGATGCTTGTAGCAGTACAAAAAAACAATACAAGTCTTATGCAACAAATTTGCTTCCATGTACTGTGAAAAAAAGAAAGAAAAAAAACCTCGCTACAAACGAAATTATTGTGTGCGTTGTGATATGGCCCCCCTTTGGTGACCATATCTTTAATTGTCAGCGTGAGCTAGAGGTGTGGGATTTTCAGAATAAACAGACATTTTAAATTCTTAATATGACTTTATTAAGAATATAACTTAAACGTCAAACAATTTAGATAAATTTATATAAATGAGAATCTAGAATGAACGAACACACACACACACATACACAAAAAAACGAATCGCGTAACTTAGACCACTTTCTCTATATAATTATGTTATCCGCCTACTCTCACTTCTAATAATATTACAAGTTCTAATATCAAATAATCAGTCCTACCGTAATCCAAAATTAACTTCAATCTTTAAATGAAAACGTCTAGGTGCGTGTGCAATGGTATGCACCTTGTATTAATGGCTGGGTTTATAGGTAACTTTACGATAGGCTGTCAATTCACGCTTGTATCTCCTCCAAACATAACATTCATCAAATTGCCATTTATTTTACTGAAACATCTGTTCTTTTAAAAGCTATCTTATTTGCATTTCGCTTCTTGGGTTTTGGTTGGATAAGAGTTGCCATTAATCTTGGCCATCAAAGAACCCAGAGGTCATGTTAAAGAAAAGACGCGTGAGCCCGTCACAGCGTTACATCCATTCTCTTCCAATATAAATAATATAATGTATCTGTGGTGGTGTGATATCTAGATAAACCAGTGATAACCTCCACGCGACGATGACGTGGTGGCTAAGATACTCATTTTCGGATAAGAAGGTGCCCGGTTCTAATCTTCCTTCATATCTAATACACAAAACTTGAACTTATAATGTAAAAATTCAGAGTTTGTTATATTTAACTATAATTGTGTTAATATAAATCTATAGTTCATATTAAAGTTTTAGAATTGTAGTAGAAGTTAGCTATATATATATAGTGGAACCCTCTTCAGATGGCGTTGAGTCGCCTATACGCAGCCTAAGGCTTATGAAAACGTGATATTCCCTTTTGAGAGAAGAACGACAGGGTGGAGGTAGCAGGCAATCTGATAGATGTTAAATTTCTAATGTATATACTTGTTTTTTTTGTATGTTTTGTGTTGTGGTTTGCACCGTGGTGCAAAATAAAAATGATTGCCTGTAAACTCGATCTGAGATTTCTTCCTCAAAGTCATCCAAAGGGCTAATCCTTCTACACATACTCAAAGATTGGCGCTCAATGTGATACAGAATACTTTCCAGGTAACGGAATCCCAAAATTTTAAATAATTTTCGGATGAAGTTCAGATTCAGAATATATAGTTTAAAGTACAATCAATGCTTGGAATTTATCATTGTGCTACTAAATTAAGTGTGAAGGAAAACTGAATTCGTTAATACAAAATTTTCACTAAGCTATATTCTTTATGGTACATTGAAAGTAATAAAATAGTCCCTTCGAACATTACTTTTCAAACTTTTTATCGCTTAACATTCGATAATCTTACAGCGGTCCACTGAGGGTGGTGAACGTTAATTTTTTTTATATTTTAGGTTGTTTGGATTTAATAATTTTAAATTATATATATAATTGTATTTAATAATGAATGAAAATGATTTAGTATGAATGAAATCGGTGAAAATGATTTAATATGAATGAAATCAGAGAAAATGATTTAATATGAATGAAATCAGTGAAAATGATTTAATATGAATGAAATCAGTGAAAATGATTTAATATGAATGAAATAAGCGAATATGATTGAAATGATTGAATATGAATGAATATGAATGAAAATGAAGGAAATGAATGACTATGAATTGAAAATAGTGTATAAAAATGAACACAAAATTAAATGTAAAGTGGTTTAATATTGGAATATAAAATGATTTAACGTGGAATATAAAATGTTTTAACATGGAATTTAAAGTGATTTAATATGGTATATAAAATGATTTAACATGGAATATAAAATGATTTTACGTGGAATATAAAGTGATTTAACATGGAATATAAAGTGATTTCCATGGAAAGTCACACAAACTTGAAAAGAAAAAACACCATAATTTTCCTTAGACGAACCGGTAATATGTGATACACGGATAGGTGCCTGTCAGAGGCCCAGAGGTTGGGTAGCACTGCCTTGAAATGAACCTAGTTTTTGTTACGGTTATTGAATGATTCTAATAAAAACTGCCTACCTTAATATTGAATTGGTTTGAAAATATTGCAGATATTTTTCATATAAATCTCTACGAGACTCGAAATTGAAGTTTCAATTCAACCCCTTTACCGAAAGGTTAAGAAAAGTTGAACTTAAAACCAAAATAGAATAGCTAAAGATTTTATACATATAAATTCGAAAAACCATGAATTTCTTTAGGGTTCTCTTATTTCAGAAATTTAAGGGCGAAAATAAAGCGATATTTTTCTTATATTGAATCAACATCGAGTTCTGTGAATTATTCTTTCTTCCTTCACTCCAAATCTAGTTCTTGCCAGCATCTGTGAAAAGTTTCAGAAGAGTGTGATAAGCCAATTTTGTTATGTAGTGGCTGCCTTGATTCTATTTCTTTGCCTCTTGGTTGATTGGTTGAATATTTGACAAGCCACAAGCAGTCTTGAATAATGAATTTATCTCCGTTCGTTTTAGTAATACAAGCACTAATGTGATTAATGAAGCAATCGAGGAAAGTGTGCTTTTTCTGACAAGTGAACTTAGTTAAACTTATACATTTTAATAAGGAATACGTATTTAATAATATATTTGTAAAAGCAAAACATAAAACTCTTTATTATTTTTAAGATGTGCTAAAGTTAACTTAAAAATTATAAAACAATACCATTTCCTTTAAATTCTGTTTAATATGTAACACATTATATATATAAAAGTTGCAAATCTAACAAATAGATAGTTGTTGTCCTTTCATTGTATCACTCTTTTAGAACATAAAAATATTTTAGGTAGATTTTTATTAAATAAATCACTAATTGAGTATAAAAAAGTAAATTATTCTATTCTATCTATTTTTATAAAGAATTTTTAAACACGAATGTGAAGATGATTCATACTTAAAAGTAACTTGGTTGAAAAAAACATTATAATTCAAGAGACAATTAAAAAAAGATCCGCAATAAAACGAGTTATGTTCTTAAAAATATTCTTAAAAATAAAAATCTTACCTCTAATATCTAAATTAAATTTAAATAAAACTTTCAAATACAAATTTAAGTGAATACAAACCTTTCATACACCCAAAGGTAAATTTTAACAAACCTAAATTTAAACTACCCTTTTCTCAGCAATAAATGAGTGTTTAAAGATATCTTTTGATATATTGTTAACATTATATTAACCTTCGGAAGGACGAATTATCCCTTTAGAGAACGTTAAGTATCTTGATATCAAAACTCAACCTTCTGCACGAGTTTTAGTTGTAATTAGGAAGCAACTTCAAAGGGCTTACTGGAATCCATTAAAACTGAAGCGTCTGATTGCGATGTTGCGTGAAATTAGCTCTTCATAGCAAAATAAGGAAAATGAAATACATACTGCATTCACTGAATTTGCTACCTCTTTATGTAAATGTCAATGGATATGAAATAGAATAAATAGATAGAGGCTATAAAATCTAACTGTCTTGCTGTATATTTGAACTTTTATGCTTAAAATTTAAGTCGAAAAATTTTTATTAATAGAGAGACAAAGGAAGCTACAATGAAATTAATTATTTTTACCGTACTTAAGGCACCATCTTTGAAAAGCTAACGTGAGTTGAATACTAGTAGAATTTAGAAGATACTATCTTCTGAATTCAACCAGAGAGATAAATATGTAATAAACCACACATATTTTAATGGAGATAATTAATACTTGAACATATTTAAGTAGTATATTTCATGATTTTGTTTTAAATATGTGACTGAATAAATTATACGAGTGAGATAGAATTGAAATTGTGAGTGCACAAAGAGTAGTAATCAGAAAAAAAAACTTGGCACATGTTTACCCGACAGTTCTGACGACTCGGCTACCCTTGTAGGTCGAAATAACCCCACGTGTAGAGACGTCCTTTGTACTTTTCCAGAATTTCATGTAAAAAGTGATATATACCTTCATAAAGTACATCTTTTTCTTTTTCTTAATAGTATATGAACGTTTTATTTTCTGTTGTATTCTCAACAGACCATAACTACGATATTTTCTGAGGAAACACTGATTCTTCTTCTTCTTTAATCCCACCCGATAATCCGGCATTTTCTCTAATTGGGTCACCTTTCGGTCAGAGTTGTTAGAAACTTATGCAACAAAGTTGCATGGAGAGGGAGGGAGGGAAGTAGCAAATAGTAGCGAATTGATTTTCACTTGTAGTTCATAAGTAAAAGTCTTTCAATTTTGGTAATTTTTGTAAAATAGTTTTAAAAAATACTTTAAAATGCTTTAACTATTTAATTTATTTAAAATACATTCAAATTCTCCCTGCTTAGTATCGTGATCTGCTGTGTCTTTTTTTATAAGTTTCTGAATTATATTGAAGCATTTGTGTCGATGGAATAAAATCAATGTAGCAAGTCTCTCATTCTTCTTCCAAAGTCATTTTGATTCTGAGAATTGAATCCAACAATTCAAAAACCAGTCAATTCTTTAGTTTTGTCTTCGTTAACGTCACTCTTGAAAATACCTCTCCACAGTGGCATTACTTATGACTAGGCTGTAAAGCTTTAAGGTAAATATTGTTAAATCTCTCAAAAATGGTTTTCCAACTGCATCTTTTGCACTTAAAATGGGGCACCAAAATAATGATCCTTCATTTAAAAGCTCAGATTCCGAAGGAAAAACTTCTTTCAACTGTATGTTAAAAATTTATCTCCATTGATTCTCAAGAATATGCAATTTAGATTAGTCTTCTTATTCTAAAGGCAGTTAAAGAAAAGGACAATTTGAATTTTTTAAAAAAAAATCAGGAAAAAATTATTTATCTTTTTTAAGAACTCTCCGGACTCTTAAATCGCAAATTTTCAATTTTTTGAAAAAAATATATATTAAGTCCTCAACATTGCTTAGCATTTTACATTTTAATACCAAAACTTTTTTGATACAGTTGAACTGTTGAAATAACTATTGAAACTGGAACAAAAACCTTATTTCTTTCTTATATTTTAGCATCCTTTTTCTCAAAACAAAAAAATTTAGCTTCCACACAGGATTTCTCAGAAACTATTTATGATATTAGTTTGAAATTTCATACACATCAGAAACTATTTATGATATTAGTTTGAAATTTCATACACTTGTTCAAAATAAGGATCTTTATAACTTATATATCAGTTTTCGAAAAAAAAAAATAATAGAATTTTTTATTTGAATTTAAATTTTTTTTTATTAAAATTTAAAAATTTTCATTATAATTGTATTTAAAAAAAATTTTTTTTCTCTGAATTTCTTAAAAGTTAGTATAATTTCAAAAATGAACATTTTTATACCAAGTAAAATTAATTTTGTAAGTTTTGCTCAATTTTGTACTTCAGAATCCTGCGCGGTGTAAAATACTGATTTTCCTGTTTTTGAAAAATTGTCCAATTTATATGTCATTATAACTTTTTAAATTTTGTCTCAAATTCTCTGAAATTTGGGAGGTAATGTAAATGTATATGATTATCATGTAGTAAAAATTTCAAATTGTTGTTTTGTTTTATTAATAAATTACATTGGTTTGAAGAAAGATGTTTTTTTTTTCAAATGCACTGATATAGTTTAAGGGTCCTGAGACATCTTAAAGATAAATAACCTATGATGTCATTTGAAGGTATTGTGCCATGGAGACGTAGTGTCAATACAAACGGACTTAGTTGCTCGTCTTCATGTACTTGTGGACATCCTCCTTGTGGACTAAATGCGGACATCCTCCTGCTTCGACGTGGGCTCTCATCCATTTCATTGAGCATTCAAACCTCTCTCGATATGCCTGGTTTTAACACACTTTAAACATCTACCTTTATAAGTATTTGAAAATACTGCTTTTGATATGTCCAATACGGCTGTGACATGATGCTTCGTTTTTCGTATTTTACTCCCAAACTGCGGATCATACAAATACAGTTTGGGCATTTTTATTTACTTCCAACGATGAATCTATCTGTGCTGTGCTTGGACACTAGTTTTGGGACATACTGTTTATAAGTTTTAATAATTTTTCATTTATTCAAAACATTAAAGAAATTCTACTAATATTAAACTATATTAGACATCACTATATTCCTCATCATTGGTGCCCTCTGAAATTCTAAAAAAAAAAAACCAAATTTTTAAGGTATCCGACTACGTTCAGAACCGTGATTTTGCAAAGGCGTATATAAATGGATAATATTTATATTTAGTGTCACTTAGATTAGAAAATGTATATAAAATTGTTTTAAGAATAGTATTACATTCAAAAATTATTTGAGTACAATATTTAGACAAAAAATGAACGTAGAATGACCCATTTTCAAAATATTCTCTTTTTTTGAAAAATGCTTCTGTTATAATAAGGTTTTGCCTGTATATAGCTCAGACCTCTGTACAGAGGCTCAACTAGAATTTTTGAAATATATAATTTAGAAGTGGGTTTATCCATGTTTTACGACAACAGAGGGGAGAAACTTTAAGAAGAAAACGCCGATAATTATTTCAATTGGTGGTAACTCTGAAAATAATGGAAGGAAAAGGAGAACACGTTGAAAAAAGAGATTATTCTGAGTTAATTTTTTGCCGAAATATTGTATTTAAATAAATGTTTTTGGGAAAATGTCCTTAAAACAATTTTATACATGTATTCTAATCTAAGTGACACTAAATATCATAAAATGTATCCATTTATGCTTTTTTTTAAAATCACACGGTTCCGAACGTAGTCGGATACCTTAAAGAAATAAGAGCTGAAACGCTTCTTATAAATGAACAAAAGAATCAAGTAGTTTCAGAACAATTCCCTTTTCTTTTCTGTTATTTGCAGAAAAAATAAAATAAAGAAAATCAAGAGAAACTCTCTTTGATTTAATGAGAAATAGATTGCTCAATCACCTTCTTTCCCTTTCTCTGGGTTTGTTGAATACCCTCAGAACAGCATATTACTTGGAAAACAAAGATCTTGAGTATAACAGCAGACCATAGGTATTTATTTAGGTACCTTAAGGCTTAAGTTGTCATTTTATTTGAAGAAACTGGATAAGAAAGATTAGATGCAGGTAATAGTAAAGGAAGAAAGTATTTAAATATAAAATGAAAGAATGCGTTTAAATATGTTTACAGCTTAAAATATTGATCTTAGATAAGTTTCTGAAGTTTTTATTAATCCTTGAAAAGCTAATAAAAGTTTTGAATAAAGCTCAAGTCTCGTATGCGTAACTGCTTTCTATTTTTTTTGTTCCTAAGTCTCTCTTTTAAGCCCCATTTTTTTAAAAAAAATATACCCTCACACGTACAGAAATAAATAATTTTTGCTATATGGGTGCATTGCATTATAAATAAACAATATTAACTATTGAAATGCTTCATCACATTTTTAGTAGTAGAAATCAATTATTGCCTTACTACTTCTTCTTGAGTTAGTTTTACAGTAATTTTAATTTACTTGTGTATTTTAATCTGTTTCGTTTTATTTTATTGCTTTTTGTATTTGGTTAAGGAGCCATAGTACAATTCAATTGGCGAAAATCGGTCAAAAATTCAAATACAATTATTTTAGCCTAAATTACTTTTTTTAATATAATTTTCTATGATCTCACAAAATTTGAAAGCTTCAAATTAAAAAAATATATATATTTATGATAACGTTTATGTTTGGCTTTTTTCGCATCGCAATGACAAATAAAAACTTTAAACTGATTTATCTCAGAAAGAAAAAACTCATTTATCTTCATTTAAAATACAAAGGGTTTTTTCCTATTGTTACTAATGCTTTAAAATTTGTCTTACTTATTGCTAATAGTGCATCTTTGAATCAAAGCAATATTTATTTTTTTAGAAATTTATTGAATTTAGAATTGACGCATTTTTCAAGGAATTTTCAATAAGCATTCGGAAAAAAAGATTTTTTTTTACTTATCGATCATACTGACAGTAAAGCCATATCAACGTCGTTATATATCAACGTATTTGTAGATCAAATTTCATGTGTGTACGTCATTTATTGTAGGAGAAGTAGAATTTTAAAATCCCTTCATATATTTTAAAACATTTACTTAAAAAAAAATGGTTAGTATTTTAAAGCAAAAAAATTGTAAAAACCAATAAATCAAAGATTTTTGTATAAATCGTAAACTGTCCCTTCAATTTTCTTGCAAATGGCTTTAGTTCTTCGTATATTACAATGAGTAACTTCCAATGAGTTAACATTTAAATTAAAATAATTTCAGGTACTCGAATTTTAGTATTGAACATAATGCGTGACTTATAGAAACTGTTACTTTTAGAAGGAGATGGGTTGATAAGAATTCGCTGTTGGCTTTCAAGAAAAATACCAGACTAGTTATCAAGTTAGCATATAGAACGCAAATTAAATGATACGCGGTGAAAATAAAAATGAAAACATAAACTGAAATTTTAAGAGACCTCATCATAGCAATTGTAAATAAAAAGGAAATTATGATAGACTTATTTAAAAAAAATTAAGCATTTTCATAATCAAGAAAAATATGTCAGAAAAATTCTTTATGTATAATATGTAAAAGTTAATTATTGTTGAAATATTTTTCATGAGGACCAAAAATACGGTAAATAATTAATTTTTAAATTATGCAACTAAAAAAAATCTCGAATTTATATTGTTAGTCTCTTAATTTTGAGAACATTGAAAAATGCAGATTCATACTATAATCTTGCGTATAAATATCATATTGAAAAATGTATATAAATATATCTCTGTTTGTCTATCTGTCTGTCAGTGTATTCTAAGAAATTAACAATATTACACTGAAATATTGAAATGCTGTGTTTAAATATATAAATCTATGGTTTCATATGTTTTTCATAATCTCCATATGGTTCATTATATTTTTATACAATGGAGTTCAATATTTCTTCAACATACTAATGTTAGCTTTTAAATGTACTGTTTTGTCTTCATGTAGAGAAATACTCTCCAATAAGCAATTCATAATATTCGTTTTTTAAATGAAATACGATTGCAATACACAGTACTTTTATTCAAAATATGAGTTTCCTTTCAACAAAACTTACATTTCAGGCTTATAAATATGTATAAAACATAGCACACTGCACAATGCTTAGGGACGATAAAAGCATTATTCGGAGGCAAACGTTTCCTTTTCCTACTCTCTTTAAAATATTAAAGTAAAAAGTGTCTTTCCTGATGCTATCCTTAAAATCCTTCTAAGCTAATGTTTACTTTTACTTTATATCGGTATCCATCTCCATTCGAGGAAGCTGGAAGGAAAACAGTGCATGCCACCCCGGGAGTTTTGTTGTAGTACCATATTCCTTTATCTCTTATTTTCTTTTCAGGAGCTTGACGTAATAGATCTTAGAACCAGGATGTACCTAGAATCCGGGACTCCACTGAATTCCGTCCCTTTTCAGATACCGGAACTCTTGTTTCTTTACTTTTCCACCAAATTTTCGTGTTCACTGCCATACCCTGGAGATATTTTCTTCAATATAGCTTCCTACTTACCGAATGAAAGTGGGATTTTTGGAACCTCTCCATATTTAAGCTTACTGTTTAGAGGAAGAAGGAATCGTAACTGTGCATCTTTTTTTTTTAAAGTTCACAACGACCCCACGTTCATGTATTGAATTCTCAAATATGGTTTAGGAATGCTTGTAAGGAATAATTTGCAATAATTTTGTTTAGAGCAGCGTGATAAACCTAGGTGGGGACGTGAGCATATCGAAAAGTCAAAAATAAAAGATTTACAATAATTATTAATTTACTGAAAGAAAATAAAACAAAATTCATTCTGACATAACAAAAAATAAAATACATATTCACAGTGATATATAAGATACTTATAAATGTAACATTACGGCAAAAAGTGTTTGATAATTAATTTCTATCAATATTAAGAGGACACAATACGATTCAATTAACCAAAATCGATCAAAAAAATCAAATCTAATTTTTCTAGCCTAAATTGTTCTTTATATACTTTTCTCTCTATAACTTCACAAAATTTGAAAACTCTAAACTTAAAAAGCGCAAAATTGTGATAGCTTTTACATTCATTTTTATTCACATCCGAATGGCAAATCAAAACTTTAAACTTACTTATCTCAGAAAGGTAAAATAACTAGTTTGTCTTCATTTAAAATGCTAAGGCTTTTTTTCTATTGTGCCTGATGCTTTGAATTTTTTTACCTATTGTTAATAGTATATGTAACAAAAGATTTTATGCATTTCTGAATCAAAGCAATACTTATTTTTTAAAAAAAATAATTGAAGTTAGAATTTGCAAATGTTTTAAGGAATTTTCAATAAGGATTCATAAAAAGAAGTATTGTACAAATACCAATCATGTTATCGCTAAACCCATACCAACTTTTGTTGTACATAGTTGGACGTACTTTTAAATCAAATTTCATACGTGTGCGTAAATTTTTGTAGGAGGAGTAGCATTTTAAAATCACAAATTTTGTTTTTTCCTTAAAAAACTAAATGGCTAACTTTTTTATGAAATTTTTAGCACAAAATCTGTTTTACATAGTATACACACATAGGAGGCAACCAAAAAAATTTTGAAAATCCATAAATTAAAAATTTTTGCTTAAATCGTACCATGTCCCCTTAAATTAAAAACAAGTTTAGTGATTATTAGAGACTTTCACGGGCTTGTCATATACAAAATCTGTTTATGATATAATACTTATCTTGATAATTTGTGCAGTTTATGCTTAAAGTTTCTTTATCGGCGAAGTACGTAATTATTACATTCAATACATAGTCGTTGTATGAGGGGGGGGGGTGATGTAAATTATGATTGAAAATTGGGTCACAAAGTTGAGAAGCATTGGTTAATTGAAAGTTTGAGAAGCATTGGCTTAGAGAGTAAGGCTTTTAAGATGTTTTGTAAATTCCTTGTTGCAAATGTTATTTTGGACATTATTTATTTTTTAAAATTTTAATTATAGAAAATTAGACATTATTAATGAATTATCAATGGGAAATATTGATAAATCAAGGATATTATGATGGTAATGTTTTGTTCGAAAAGTAAGTTTTCTACACATAATGTCCCTTTTTTTCTAAACCTTTTTCGCAAGTTTTAAATTCGTCGTCTAGAAAATTTTAAGGCTATATGCTACATATTGGCCCATTGAATGTAACCTTTTAAAGGAATTCAAATTTTGCGGAATATAATTATTTCTTTTCCATTAATTTTTAATTTAACATATTTAATTTAACTCGACTTTGATAAACTATCGGGAGTTTTTATTAAAGTCGAGATCGAGAACCATGTAAAAAGGGAAATAAGGTAACTTAAGTATGAAAGAGACATTTTTATACGAGTATACATACGCGTGCTCAATCCTGCAAAACAGAAAGGTAATCTGTTCAGTGTGTGACTTCCTCACAGGAAGTGGTTTTACACTCCATAATTTTACCCTCTCTTTCACGAACCCTTTTGCTTATATTTTAACTCAATAAGGCTCAGGAAATGGCATGTTTTTCAACGAGATTCTCCCACACTCCCCTGACAGTCTATTCTCATAAGAGTACATTTGGGATCTGATGTCTCGAACCATCTCTGGATTGCATCGATTTAGCTCGAACGTGTATGGAAGTAATCCCACAGGAAGATATCCACCACATCGAGAAGTCAATGCCAATCTGGATAACAGATTGTATCTAGGCCAGAAATCTACCAACGAATTTCTAATTTTTTCTCTTGTTTTATTTTCGGAATAATTGGTATTGTATATATCGTATAATGTAGTTTCTCGATATTAATACATAAACATCACTTCTTCCATTTTTCGTCCCTTTCGGATAATTTATTGGTGGGTTACTTTTATCATGTTATAGAGCAGGGATGGCGAACCAGTGACACTCGCGTCATTGATGGCACGCCACACAATATTTTGGGCAGGCCAGTGATCAAAATGGTTTGCATTTTATTTCATAATAACAAAGTTCATTATGAAGTATTACGAACAAACGTCAGCGATTGGTCGCAGGGAGGTGTGGAGCACACTCGTTTGTTATTGTTTTGCCATATAGTTACGTTGTGGATTACAATTCCTTATGATGCAAAGTTTGTCTACGCATAGAATAGTCAATTTCATTGACACAGCCGTATTTTAAAGTTTATCTATGTTATATTTACAATTTTTAACATGGCTATTCAGCAAAAGTAAAAAAAAGTGCAAAATAGTAAGTGTAACAGAAATTTTTAAACTTGGTGAATCTAGAAATATAGCATTTTTAGTAAAGGCGACGAAGTGGTGTGTTTTATATTTTGAAATAGTGGTATGCAGAACATCGTCAGTAAAACGGCCTTTTGAAACATATCACAAATCCTCTTGTCAAAAAAGTAAACCATAGCTAAAATAATTAATTTCTTAGAAACCGTTTGGCAGATGACTCCAATATTCAGCATGCATTCTACTAAAAGTAACATCTCACAATCCTAATATAAGTCCGATCCTAATGCATCCAATCTGCAACAACAGAAGTCAGACTAATGTTTACTTTAATTTGAATTGCACGCATAACTAAAACATTTACAGCTATACTGTGCACAAAGGGTATTTTTTCGTAGTAAATAAAGAGTTTTTTGTTGTTAGTATTCAGTTTTATTATATTTACCCAATAATCACAAGTAAAAATTATTTGACGGCACATCTATATCTCATTAAACACTTCTTCAGAAAATTGATCCATAAAGGTTCGCCACCCCTGTTATAGAGTACATATCAGGGGTGGGCAGACTTTTCCACGGCATCAAATAATTTTTATTTTTTCAAGCTTTTGTGGTCCACCCGATGTCAGTGGCGCACACACAAGCTCGGGGTGGGGGGGCCCACTAGTCCAAATCCTCCCCATAGCCCTTGATTTTTTTCCGAATGATTATAATCTTATGTACAGAGTACGTAAAATTTAATTAAGTATTTGTTTTTAGTATATTTTCTTATGATTTAATGCTGATTATTTATTCAGTAATTTATTTTTTACTGTTTTTTGTTCCCTACAATCTACAAAATTAAAAAATATGTTTGACTGCGTTTAGTGGTATGATTTCCGACCCTTGACCGCGCCTCCGCCCTTGAAAAATACTTGTCTGCGCCAATGCCCGGTGTCGTAGGTGTGGTGACATTGGAAAAGGTCTACAATATTTATAATAAATTAATAATAAATACAGAATATGTACTTACAGAACTAAAATAAAAAAAGTTAACATTTTTAAAACTACGTTTAGATCAAAATGCAAAATACAAACATAATAATAATAGCCACAAATATAATAATATGAAATGATGCATTTATTGTCAAACAATTCAATACGTAAAAAATAAAACGTTTTCATCTAAAGTTTGTCTTCTTTGTTTTAGTCAATAGAGGACAGTCTGCATATTTCAACCAATCTTGAATATTTCCGTATATAATTACTAACTGCTAAAATCTTCGGGTGGAAAGCCCAAAATGTCTTGGCGGTCTACGGGTCAATCACGATAGAGGTAAAGCTTACCACGGGTAAATATAAATGTGAGACACACACACACACACACACACACAC
>BMAV01008546.1:91135-138853 GCA_019973955.1 Trichonephila inaurata madagascariensis
CCAAAATTAAATGCAGAGCAGTTTAACTTTCATTGTAGAATATCTTTGAACTAATAATATATTTCAATCTCTCTGCCAGGAATATAGTTTTAATTACATGATTTATGTAGAAGACATGAATAAAAGAATTTTTATTTTGATTTTTTTTATATATAATAAATCATATGAATAATTATACAATTGGAATTTTGTGTTAAAAGAGAATACCTCAGAATCTAAGCGTTTTTGGTACTTTTCCGCTTCTCCGGTTCAAATCTCGCCAAATTGGCGAGATATAAACAATATTGATAAACATTGGCTTTCATTGTTTTTTCACCAATTTTTGAAGTTTTATGCAAAAAAAATTACTGGTAATAAAAAGAACACGACTTGTTTTGTAAATGTGCTGGTAAAAGTTTACCAGCTGGAATATTCCGTTTAGAGTCGGTTGTATCATTTTTGACGACTTTATCGCTTGCTTCGGGAAAACGAACAATACCAAGGTTTTTAATATATCATAGAGATAAATATATAAGATGTTAAATTAATATGTGATATCTCGGAAAATTAAATACATTCCACTAGTAGAAATATATCTAAAGAATAATAATAATTATTATTATTTTATAGGGAACCTTTTGCTGTTCATCTCATGCTTAGCTTCCAAAGTTTTAATGGGGAGACTTCCCTGTATAAGCTCACTTTAAATCATTTAGTTGAGAAAAAATCGTATTTTTTTGAAAATTATAACGAATTACTATCACTCGGTTGGCTCAGTGGCTTAAAACTAGGTTGCGGATTCAAACCCGGCTGGAGTCAATAAATTTTCTGGATGCGAAAATCGTAGGCACGCATATCATATGATTATGTGTATGTAAAATATCGTTTGGGTATCAATTTTACTCTGGTAATCTCGGCAAAACTAAAGCGAAAGCCGCCACTAGATGGTGCTACCAAGAAAGGGCTTTCCCATTTGAGGATTTGCGGTGCCTGTAAAGACTTAGTTGGAATTATGCAGCCCATCAGAAAAAAAGTATCACTTGGATTCAAAATTTTTTTTTTTTTGTTCCATAAGATATTTGATTTTTTTCTGTATCTATATGTGTAAAGTTTAAATTATTCAAAACATTGTTAACTCACTTTTATTTACTATTAATGCTGATTAAAAAACTGATAAAATAATATAGTATGGGGATATAAAATAATGTTCTATGAGAATCTCCGAAGAACAATAAGAAATATTTTTAATTTTAAACTGATTTGGGAAGAGGGATATATAAGAAGGAGGAATAAGAAGGATGGTTAAGAAGGAAGGATAAAAAGGAGGAATGAGAAAGAGGGATAAGAAGTAGGGATAAGAAAATCCATTGTTTGAGTTGTAAGTATTTGTTAAAGACATATAATTTAATATAAACTGCAGGCAGAAGCTGAAAGGGGATTTCCAGTGAAAGATTTATTCCAGTATGAATAAATCACTAAAAAGCCACTCTTAGAGCATGTGTATCAGGAATGAGTGAGGGCTGCGGTAGCCCAGTGGTTAAGGTATTGGATCATGGCAGGCATACATGAGTTCGAACCCAGTGCCACTAAAGCACCACCGTGTAGAGCAGCGATGCACGTTAAATCTTTTGAAAGCTGAGACATCCTCCCGTTGGTGTGGTGTGGTAGTTAGGAGAGGGAGGTGCCAGCTCAGGTGTCATCCACGTCACTTGACCATGATTCAAAATTACGTGGTCCGTTGCCAAAAGCCCACGTGTAGCTGAACAGTACGACGTAAATATTAACTCACTCACAATCATGAATGAGTGTTTATAAAGAAGATACTATGTCTATTTGCGATGAACCTCTTAGTTTTGAGGCAAGGTAGAGTAATGAGAACGATATCCAAGTTAATACTCCCCTTTTCCACAAACTTTCACTCCATTTGAGCTACAAGAGATTAGCAACTTCTGTACATGATGAGTCTTCAGTGTCATCAGGACTCGAGACCACGACTCAACAAAGCTTACTATTATGTCGCAAACATGCCACTACTGCCACAAGAAGAAGTATGGAAAGTGAATATTTGTGTGTGTGTAATAATTTATTCCCATAGACAGTGGACATTTTGGTAATGAGCAGCAATTTTAACCAGTAATAAAAAAAAAATGGTAATTTTTTATGATATACTTAATTTTATACAAATAATATTATTTATTGATTTTATTAGTCAAAATTTCTATAGAATGCATTCTATTTGTATTCACTTTAGTTATTCACATATCATCACTCTGCTGCCTGTTTGACAAAATGTCAATAGCTGAAATTTACTTTCTGGAAAAAAGTTTTAAGACTGAAATTCCAGATTCATCTAATTTATAACCTATTTTGAGGGAAATTTAATTCATTATTTGGATTTGAATAGAAAGCTTTGGCAATTCTGTAACACTGTTTTTCTTTTAATACATTAAAAGGAATTTCATAATGAATTGGTAAATTATTTTTTCTTGACTAAATTCTAGTAAATATTTGATATTAATATGCGTTAAACTTTTCCATAAATCTAATCTAGATCATTTTTTCAAATATCAGATATGTATAGCTTTATTAAATATTAAATATGCACAGGGTGTTGCCAAATTCCGCCGACAAATTCAGACGGGTGGTAGTAGGCAGCATGGGGACGACTAATCACCACAGAACATGGGGTCTGATCCACGTTTAGTCGTAGTAATTCGCAAAGGCAGTTATGAAGGGTGTGATGTTGAGTGGATTGAAATGGGGCAATAAGAAGCAAGAAATACATTTATTACACGTAAAGCTTGTTTACAATACGAACAATGCATCAATGCATCACAGCTTGACGTCATTGGAAAGGGGATTGTCATTGGAAATGTTCGAAGTTGCTATCGCATAGTTCATAGCACAGGTGGTATGGTGGGACTTCACCTTCTCGGAAAGTCGTCCTGGTGCTAGGAGTTCATTGTAATAGGCTGTGCAGTACTTGAAGTACATATCCGTATATTACTTGTTCGTATAATCTAACTTTGTTGTCAAATGCAGTTTAACACCCTCGGTTTTTTTTCAATGATACCATGACAAATTGCTTGCCACTTATATTCTTCTCGGACGAGTGGGAAATTTGCATACGTGCAGGTTTTCTTAAGCCTTTCACAGCACTTCAAATTCCCACGAATGTATAGTTTCAATGAATAGCTTATTAGTTTTAAAATTATAAGCTTGAAATGTATTTAAATCAATGATTTTTATTTTTTCTTAAGGAAGCAATAACAGAGAAAATTAGTTACAAGCTTTGAAATAAATATCCTGGTACACACACACACTAATTAGTCTGAAGCTCTTTTGAATGGTCTTTAGATGCTTTTGATGCTCTTACACAAAATGCATGAAATTCTTTTGTAATATATCTAGAGGGTTTTTTCTTTAATTTTTCTTTCTTAATTATTAAGTAAATTTCTTAATGGTTAATAATTCGTTAAAAATAAATATAAGTTATTGTAGTAAAACTACACTTATGGAAATTATATTTTAAACAAGACTGTTCTCCTAAAGACAGATAGTATCAACTACCGCTGATGCGCTTTGTTAAATTTAATAATTCATAAAAACGCTTAATATATTTTAATTATTTCCTTACACTTTTATTTTCTCTCAAGTTAAATAGTATAACATACGTTCATTTTGTCGTTACGTAGGAGACTTATACTTCTGCTATCTCTGATTTAAGTTATTATTTTTGTTTCGTAACATTTAGGCTTAAATTTTATTGGTAGTTTTTCCAAGAAATCCTGAAAATACAATAATTTTTCCCTTTTTATAAATAAATCTTTAAGTCATTTAATTATTTTTTTATTTTACAACTTTATTTCATACATTCTTATAATTCATTTTGTATAAAAAAGGCAATGTGTAAAATATAGGAAACTTAAAAAAATTTATACGAACTTTTATAACAATTTTAATTAAATTTATTTTATCGGTAAGATTTTTCTGAACATTTAACAATATTTTACTCAATACGCGTCCAAAAACATCTTTAAATCTTAAATTATTCAATAATGATTCGAAGTACTCAATATCCTGGACGAAGTCAAATGACTGAAAATAACCCAAATGTCCAGATATGATCATAAAATTCTTCCTCTGTAATGAATTTGCGAGGATAAACTGGAACTATTACAGATGTATCCCTAGAGAGTTCAACGATTCTGTTTCTTACTTACTGCGCATGTCCAAAACATATTTTATGGGCTGTGAACTGGAATCCAAACAAGCTCTCGTAAAAGTTATTTTTTCTTTTAATGTTCATTTCTAAGAGGGCAATAAATAATAACTTGGTGTTTTTTAATTCACAAACAGAGTAAATTGCGGTTGAACATTTTTTTCCCTTTGCAGCTTTCAGTTCCATTAATTACAAATTTAAATTATTTCAAACTTGATTTTAATTTTTAAAAGTTGATATTTATATGTTACAAGGTATTTGTTCAAGATTGTAAATAGTCCTTTTAAGAATGTATGCGATTCGTTATAGGAAACATAATTCGTTAAGGAAGCATATATAAAAAAATAATTTCTACCTAAGCCTTTCTCAAATTTTACGATATTTATCCGAATGATATCGATACTCGATATTGTTTACTTTGCTTGTCATAAAAATGTTTAAAATTTTACTTTTATCAATAATTACTATCAGAAGATAATGAAAAAAATCCCGATAATATATACCTTTAGAACTTTTACTTGGACTTAAAGCTTCATTTCAACATTTAACTTTTTCTGTAAGCAGGAGTTTGAGAAATTGGTAGGAAAAATTGTATTTAATTTATTTTTGACAAAAACAATGTATTTTTATGATGGTATTTAAAAACCAGAGTTTTGTGGAAAAAGTGGTATAACTATTCTTCTAAATAAGTCTCCATCTGTCTCTCTTCCTTTATTAAATTTGAAATCAAATATGAAGAGAGAAATACGTTTTAAAACTCTAGGTAATACATATTCAATGGAATGGTTAACTGAAACATTACTAGATATTGATAGTTATGTTGAAAAAAAAGTACGAAATTGTAATTTTTATTATTAATTTACATTTGAAAAATATTAGGTGTTTAAGAAAAAGTACATCTAAATGAGATTATGAATACTATTAGAATAATAGACAGGGGTGTAGCTACAACCGTATCTGCTGTATCAATGATACGGAGTCCCGAAGCAACAGGGGCCCCAACATATGTAACTACAGTTCACTAAAAAGGCTCCCATATCTAAAAAATGTCCCGAAGAAATTTTGATACAGGGCCCTCTCAGAGTTGCTACACCAGTGATAATAGATAAAATTCAAAAATCTAATTGTGATTCATACTTACTGCATCATATGTGTTAGAAAAATACTCAGGTATTTCTAAATTTTTGTGGAAAAGTTGCAAGCCTCAAATATATTTTTTTTTATATTTGTAATATAATCTAAAACTTTTTTAATAATACAGAACTCTTTTTAATAATACAGAAAGTCATTTTCATAAAATTGTTTATACTACAACAGCCAGTGTGTTTTATTCAGGATAAATATTCTCAAGAAAGAATATCCAATCAATTATTTTTAGCTGACTAAGTTTGATTTGTAATAAAATCAGAATAATGTCTCCTTAATTGAACAAAAAATTTGAAAGTGTACTCGAAAATATTCTAATAAATTTAATTAAAGAAATACATTTATCGTATATATATAATTAAAATCCATTTTCAATCAAATATTCCACTTAAAACTGTAATATACATTAATTTTAAAAGTTTGGCTTGTCTAAAAGTTTGTTTCTGTGTAAAATGTAGTTAACTTAACTAATAAAACTCTTGCTTTGAGCACCAAGACTGCATTTAATTAGGCAGAAACACTGTAATTATGATTAGCTATCCTTTAATCAGAAAGTCCTCCGGTACCCAATTTAAGATACGAACGACGTTGTGCTACGTGATCACGGATTTAATTGAAAAGCCGACGAGACAACATCAAAGGAATGCTCAGTGTTCTGAAACACACATGAACTTTTATTTGTATTATCTCTGAAGACTTAATTAAATGAAGTACGAATATTTAGATAGGCCTGTGATTATATGCATAAGAATATGCTGAGTATGATTGCAAAATATATTCTGCAACACAGCAATTGAACTGTTATATTTCATATATATATAGCTATACATTCAGACAGGTATATATGAAACAAATATGTCTAATTTGATAATTAATAATTGTGAATTATAGTGCTTCCCTCCGGACTTTGTGTAATATATTTTGTAGCTAAAATTGGCAAAAGCTTTAATATTGAGAATTCTGTTATAATAACTTAAATGTTTTTGTTTTCTGTTTTACTGTTATATTAATACATATTAGAAAGAAAATTAAATAATTTTCCATCAAATTCTAATTTAATTGTAATATGCATATAAAAATTAATTTTTGAAAGGAGATTATGGTATATAATTGCCAGCTCAAGATTTTCAGAATCTTATTGCATATATTTTCAAAAAAAATTAAACAATAGAAATGTATAATTCTATAATATTAATTGACTTTTTATCCAAACAAATTTTTCATGTTTTAAAAAACAAGATTCTAGTCAATATTATTGGCATATTAGAGCTCAGAAACTTAATTACTGATTATTGAGGAATATGGAAATAAGTTTTATGTAGAAAACGTAATGAAGTAATAGTGCATTTTTGCAGTAAAGTACATTTTAAGTTTTGGATCTGTATTTTTAAACAGAAATTAAATGGAGAAAAAAATAGTATATCATTATCTTGGCATTGAAACAACCAGCCTGCTTAAAATACTTATAAATGCATTCATGCTTAAAATAATTGTCATTATTCAGTATGTATTAATTTCTAACAAAGTTATTTGTTTTAAATTGCTTTTAACTTTTGTATAATACATGAGGTTCACGTAAAAATATCAGTAACTACTGTAACTCCATTTACTACTGCACATTGAGCGATTTTTAGATAACCTTTTACATTACTAAATTTGTTTTTATACCATTCTTAATTTTGTTTTTGCTTATACTCTTTGAACCACTCAGATTCAAAGCTACCATATTAAATTTTATGAGTAGGCTATTCTCTGTAAACAAGCACATATATTCAGAGGCAGCATTTATTTTGAAAATTTCAAGAATTTAGGAAAAAAATTATTATGATAAGAGACCACCTTCTGAATATAGTTGTCTTTAAATATGTAATAAAACTAATATAATTTTACATTAGTATTACAGTAAACATATCAGTACATTAAAGTAACATATAAACATTATTATTAAAGCAAACACATAACATTAGTATAAAAGTAAGCATTAAATTTATATAAGCATTACATTTCGAATTAAAGCATATTTTAACTGAAACTTTAAATTTGCTCTACTCTTTTGATATCAAATTATTTCTTTTGCTTATTCAGACTTTTTAATGCTTCTCATCTCTTATATCCACACCAGAAATAGCCTTCAGAATTATTGACATGTTTCCATAAAGAGTTCGTGATCAAGCTTCATAAACTGAGTTGTTAACGAACATGATTGGATCTAGAATGTTTCGAAACATCCACAGATGATACGCTGTATGAGCATCCATTCATCAATATCAATATGTGACAGGATCATGCTGAATGGATTCTATTTTGTGATGTATTGCAATCAAAGGGCTTAGATTTATTTATTAATGGAGTAGAATTCCAGGAAGCTTCGTGATTAATGTAGATTGCTTTTACATAAGTCTTGTAATGAAATGATCAATCTACTATAAATGTATAAGATGTAATTACGAAATTGAAATGATTAGGATACCATTGCATTCCTTCATTGAAAATTGCACTTAAAAAATAATTGTTAAATATTATAAAACAAATATTTGATGATCAAATAAATTATTTTTGGAAAGAATCATAGATACATCCCAGTTTTAATTATTACTGTTGTATGAATCAAGCTTGAAACGAATTAAAATTTTATTAAACCTTATCTGAAACAAACATGAAAAAAATAAGCATGTATTAATTTATTTCAGTATTTGGTTTATTTTTTCATGAAATTAATTATATCACATTCTATATATAAAAGGCCATGAGTGGGACAGTTACTTTAGTGTATACACTAAAGTAAATAGAATATTATTTTCTAAATATTAAAATTCTCTACACAAGGTGAATCTGAGATTATTAAAAAAGAGATTTGCAATGTATTAAATAAATCTGTTTAAAATAGTTGCAAAGTTTTGCATGTTTTTCGAAAGAATTTTGTAGTTAACTGTAGAAAGAGGATATATGAACAAACAAGTAAGTATATTTTAAAATGCAACCCAATATTTATTCAATTCATTCAAGCAATAATTTCAGTTTTTAATCTGACCGTTAGAAATTAACATTTATGCTTAAAATTCCTTTCAATCTCTCTTAAATTGTAGAAATTTAGTTATGTATGCAAATTTAAATATTTTGTAGCAAAGTAGGATTTAATTAAATTAGAAATCAAGTATTATATAGTCTAGATTACAATGATTTTTCATTTCTCATTAAATAGATTAATTGAATTTATAATTTTTTTCGAGTCAGCTTTGGAAGGTAATGATAAAAAGTAAAATATAAAGATTTTTTGTGGGAATAAACACCATTGTAGTTATAAATATTTTAGCTATACCAGAATATTTGTAAAAATTCCACAGTTTCTTGATCTTTGAGTGTTCAAAACATAGTTGAAAAACGTTTATTTTTTATTATGAAAATCTTTTTATTAAATTGAGTAAAATATTGATTGATGTAACCAATAAATATATCATTCTTTGTTTTGTTAATTAAAACTAAACATTAAAAATAATCAAAAGTAAGGTGCTTTTTTTATGAAAACTTATCATTTATTACTCATCAAGTTATTATTTTATTTGTTATTAAAAAAATTTAATATTAAAAAAACACTCAAAATAAATAAAATTTCTTTTTGTGGCGGAAATCTCTTCATTAATTTTTTGAGCATAAGAAACTTTAAAAAAAATTATACTTATTATAGACTTCATTTAGCTATTTCAAACTGTTTTGTTTTAAATAATGTAATTATTGGTAGTGTCAAAGTAATTTCCTATACATATAACAAGAATGTTGTTCACTCGTTTAACGAACTCTTTATTGAAAATAATCTCATTACCAGGTATACGAGATGAAGTGCCAGGAGCGTCATAAATTATGTTCACTCTAATGAAGCAATCAAAGATAATTCTCATCTTATACAAACCTCAAATTTGAATGAAAGTTAGAATGGATTTGTTTTACCGGACTTAAGGCATATAGTTATACTTATTTATAAAGGGTGTCTCAAATTTCACGCAAAATTTGGATTTTGTGAAATTTTTATGGTAAAGTGTTACCACACAACGAAATAAAAAAAAACAATACTGAAGCCGAAATATTAGAATTATTAGAAAACACTTAACATGAAAATAGAATGTTTTCCGGTTTTACTACTAAAATGTAAGGAATGTTTTTAATCTTTAAAACCCTATTTTGTAATTCGGCATCTGAGGATGGATATATCAATTTTACTGGCAGCGAATGTGTTAAAATTTCTCGTTCTGGTAATCAGAATTGGATACCTAGATCACACTCTTTAACTGCGTTAGGTTTTATTCCTTGGAGATTTTTGAAGAGAAAGGTTCATGTCAATAAATCAAAACAGTTCAGGCCTTAAAAAATAAAATTTAGTCCTATATCGAAGAAATTCAGCCTAATTGATGCGAAAGGTCAAGAAACTAAAGAACGCGATATGTGCCAGTAAAGTAACAATATATCCGATATACCTCTTCATATATAATCCTATTCTGCATGCCTTATGAATCAATAAAAATATTACGTTTTCTAATTTTATAAACGTTTTTTTATGTGAATTACTTCTTCGGGAATTTTGTGGACACTCTACTTAACTGATGGAGGGAGTTTAATCAGAGACAGTCACGTTTGTTTATTTTGTTAATAAAACCATCTATATCAATTTTCTGATAAATACATCTCCTGTAATATAGCTGTTTTTATTGTTTTAAGTTTTTGAACTTTTCTTGGATTAACTTTTTAAAAATGAACAGTAGAACCTGTTTTTGTGCAGTCTTTTTTTATGCGGTTTTATTTTGATGCGGTTTTACTTTTGTCCGATTTTATTTTTGTCCGATTTTTTTTGTGTGTGCAGTTTTTTTTCTATGCGGTGTATGAATTTCAACGGTTTTGGCTCCACTGTAATGTTTTATATCAGTGTATATATATACATTTCAAGACGCTCTTTTAATTGGTTATAAACGTTCTCTCGACAGTGCACCCAGTTCGCACTTGACTGAAGACGAAACTTTACATGACAGTGACATTATCAATAATTTGATAGATTACAAAGACGGACATGAAGAACCGGATTCTTTGAGAATGGATACAATATATGCTGGGATTCAACTTTCCAACAAATCTGAAAAGCATTTTCTTAAAATAGATATCAATTCCGAAAGAAGTATTAAATTTCAAAAAGAGCTTCGATCATGCATATCTGGGTATCGTGACGTTCGCAAGCATCTGACCAAAGGACCATCGTCACAAAAACTTATCAATTGAAAAAAATAAATCAATTGAAATTGTATGTTCAAGTGACGAAAGCGATTTTGACCTAAATCATCACAGGAAGATGCGTGCCTTGGATTACCAGGAGTAGAAGTGAATATTATGTATGATCATTTTGAAAATTTCTCCATGTATACTGTGATAAAGAGCTGTGGCGTTTATCGGTGTTTGGGGGTTAGAACAAAGATCAGGCATAGCCAATACCATTCTACTTTAGCGTTCTTTTACTCAATTTAACAACCCAGGGTAGAAAATGCACACTTCTAAGTATAGGAGAATTATACGGCAGAAAGGATACTTAATATTTAATTATAATTCAATTAACTTACTCTTGGAACGCTTTGGTTATCTATGGTCTAAATTACCGTAATTCCGTTCTCAGTTGTTCGACATCCGGTCGTTATTATTCAATTCTAACTTTATTGACTAAATCTTCAATTCAAAATCTTGGATTATTCAGAAATTAATCGTCGAGTAACTCTCAGCTACTTTCTACTAACCACTAACTTCGCATACCTAAAAGTTAATGCTTAAATATAACTCTTCAGTTACATAAACCGTGTCTTATTCGGACAAAAGTTTTCAATGGAACAGCATTTAAAAGAAAGCAATTTATCCCAAGAGGATTAGTGAAGGCTTGCGGATTAACCCGTTACAATACGATGAGAAATTAAATGTTTTTAAAATGTTTCCAAATTTAATTTACTTATTTATTTTGTTTGGAAGTACTTTCTAATAAATAATTGACATTTTTTAAGTGCGACTTTTTTTATGTGTGGTCCTTTTCCACCGCATAAAAAAAGTTTTGTAGTATGTCGACAAAATTGTTTGTTATATATAAAAATTTATGAAATTTTCGAATATTTTTTTGCGCGATTTCTTTTTTGCAGTCAATATTTACCGCACAAAAACAGGTTTAACTGTAATATATTTTTATTTATATAAGAATACTTATTACATTCTTTCTACTTAATTAATTTATTTGAATTCCTTACAATGAATAAAAATTTTATTTTTATCCGTACAATCTGATTTAATTAAAATTACAAATTTCATTGGATATCTTATTCCACAGAAAATACTGTTGGGTTTCAGGCTCAGTTGTTTGTAACCAACTAATGTATTTCCAATCTGATAGCGTCTGCAATCAATATATTGGTTTCTAATTGCATAGTGATTGTTCAATCATTGCCATTCTGACGTTGAAATCTAGCGTTGCCTGTTCATTCTTTGTGGCATCGTCTGACTGCCGTATCATGTCGATTAAAATATCACAAAATTCTTCAACTTGCTAATCTAGATTATTTCATTTCAATTACAATTTTCTATGAAATTCTGATATATATGCTCTTATCAAGCACGAAATAATGGGTTAGACATTGTTACAATAGAGGTAAATATCCGTAATCAATATATAACATGATTTGGCCATTAAATCGGGAATCGTGCCTTTTATACATTTACTGAATGCATTATTCTGATGCATAGCAAAAATGCATTTTTTTGTTGCATTTCTTCTCTTGTATTAAGTTTTCCCGTGATTTGAAAAAAATATCTAAATCAAATGAGTGAAATTTCATTAAATTCTGTCTTTTTTGTAAACGATTTAGATAAATAACAATTTTTCTTAACTTTTGGACTCAGTATATAAAGATATAAAAGCAATTTTTTGTCCCAGAAATAGAGATTGTAAACTAGGTATTGTTACATGTTTCTATATTTCTTTGATAGTAAATACTCTACATATTTAGTATTTACTAATATATTTCAACTCCTTATATACAAATTTAAGTATGTTTTGTAGTTTTTTTCTATGCAGATCTTTCATTACTTATTTTTTCTTAAACAATAAAGTATGTCAAAAAGACATATCAAACTTTTTTTATTCTTTTGCTTCTATACGCTTCCCAACAGAAATAATGAAAGGATTCTGACTTACAGTGTTTAATTAAACTGGGAAATATAAATAATTAAGTTTTTAATTAAAGTAGAACACTATTACTTCAAAAATTGTATACCGATTAATGCTATAAAATTTCACATGGTTCAATATTTTTGAGTATATTTAGAATATTTAATAAATTAAATATGCTTGGTAAATATGCGAATCTATTCTTTAATATTTATCTAAAAAACGACAGCAGTATCTATAATTAAATAAATAGAAAATAGTTGTCCCAAAGAGTTTTAAATAAAGCATATTGATTTGATAAAGTGTTTTTCCTCCCTAAGCTTACGTTCTGAGTTAATGCTTAATTTTTCAGGAGCAAATTAAGGGGAAGACCGAGCAAAATAAAATGAACTGTAATGGATATTTGCAAACGCTTCACTGGAGTCCTTTCTTTAAAAACAGAATTGTTTTACGAGAAAAATTCAGAATGCGTCGAACAAAAATAAATAAATTAAGAATTATATTAGAAGCTGAAAGACATTAGTTCATCGATGTAAACAACATGAGTTCTGTGAAATGAACCCAGTTTTGCTTATTCAAGATCATATTGATTACAGAAATTGTTTGAATATGAGCCATGAAGTTAAACAATTACTTTTTTAAAATTTGAATGGCATTTTTGTTTGTTTTATTAACTTCAAACATGTAAATAAAGTTATAATTTATGAAATTAAAATTTGTTTTATAAATGACAAAGTTTGTTTGTCGAATCATTTGTAAGGTTAATGGAATAAGGTTTTGGATACGATTTTATTTTACAGTTTTTAAAATAAAACTATTTGCATTTAAAAAAATACATTCGTCTTGGAAATGCAAATCCATAATAAAAGTTTTATGCTCATAATTGCCGAGTTCAATACCAATATCCTGTTATTAATATTTAACGTTAATTTTTCCTTTTGTTCAATTATGTAGAGACATCGTAATAATTATAGTCGCTAAAGTATGTTCCTCTTTAGGCATATAATAAGTAACAATTATTTTTCTTTTGTATTCTGAATTTATGGGGTTATATGTTTTCGATGCAGATAAACATTGTCGAAGTATATGCTGAATTAAATGAAGTAAAACTAAAATAGATAAGAAAATTATTATAGTTAATTGTTTTCCAAATAAATCCTTACATAGCAAGTCTGGATGAAATTAACGAAACACACTAGATGCAGCATATACTTAAAATGTGTAGATGCGTATGTTATAATATATATATACAACAACTCAATGATTAATTATTATGTAGATTTTGTAATAGTGTTGCAACAAAAGAGGAGGCTTGATGATTTTATGTCTTCATTTTTTTATTTATGTGGACAACACACTCAAACATAGAACAAAAGACAACGGACAAAAACATAGAATTTACATTATATATACTAGTATAGGCCTGCAAATTTTCCCTGAAATTGAGTTTGGTGTACAAAGCGTCCGTCCATGCAAAATACGGCTGCAATATCCATCCATGACAGATGGTTCTGCATTGACACTTGCACATCAACTGTAACAATGATGTAGCGTGGCGGCCATTTTCGGTGTCAATTCTTTAACCCTTGTTAAGAGCAGCAAATGCCCTCTTCATATTATTCCTTTTCTTTATTTAGCTTTCTTAACTTTTTGTGTCGTCACCAAATGTATTAATTAAATGTGTTTAAATATGAATTATGCCTTTGTCTTCGTTTTTAACACCCAGTATAAGGAGTGAACCCTCGTACCACACACACACACACACACACACACACGTAGAGAGAGAATTTAAAAACATTTTATAAAGTCACATGAGATTTATAAAAATATGAAATAAGTAATATAATTTTATCTTTAAAATATATTGTTTTTGTTTTAGTTAAATTTTCTTGTAAGGCAATCTAAAATCTGTTAACCGTAAGTTATTTCAAACAATGTGTTTTAAATAATTAATAAATGCTTTCAAAAAGTCTTTTAATTACATTCTGGTAAGCAAAATTTAAAAAAAAATTACAATTTGTTTGAACTTTGAAAAAAAAATGATAAAATATATTTGCTACAAAATTATAAAATTAAGATGAATAACAAAACAATCATTGATAATATGTAAGTGTATATAATATATATTGATAATAATATGTACAGGTGTCACGTTATATTGGAGTAATTATCTGAAAGGAAGATTGCAACCAAAATGGTCTTAAAAGTTAAACCTTATCCTGACAAATGTTTGGATAATTTCGTCACATGCAGATTAACTTCACTTCTTTAACCTGTACACCTGTAATTAATGAAAATAAATAAATGATGTACAAAAAATCAAAAAAAGCTTAGGTTCAACATAGATGTAATTATTTTAAAAAAATTATATATATATATATATATATATATATATATATATATAAGCAAGGTAGTACAGTTTCTCTATATTTGAAATGAAAGAGTAAATCTGTGTATAAAGGTACCCAAACCTTTCAAAGTATCCTTTCAATGAATTATTTATTTATTTCTGCAGAAAAAAATCTCACAATGTATACAGGAATAAAAAAAATATTTTGAAAAATCTTCCATAAATTTATATAGTCTCTTGTCCTACCCAATAAATAAGACCAAAGTAAGTAATGGCTAGAATTTTTCTTCTTTTACGTAACAAAAATATATTTCTGGAATGTTACAACATGTTTCTAGAATGATTCATGAAGAAATTTTGAAACTTGGTTTTTCGAACTGCGTGTTTCCAAACTTTTGACCATATTTCTTTTGTTTGAACATCGCCAGTAAGTGAAGTGGATTCTATTTCTTACTCTGAAATTGTCATTCAATTTGGTATTACATATTAATGCGTCAGACAGAGTTGCATTAAGCTTGTTATTATTAATTAATGCATCTTTATTTATTGATTAAATAATAAGCATTGATCTATGTTTAACTTACACTGTTAAATAAAATATTTTGCATATAAAAATATTTATTTTATTTGTTGAAAGGTATAGCTCAAAGAAAAAGAAAAATGCATGTAGTTATAATTATGTGGTAGCGAATCGCGCTTCCACGCAACAGGCCCTTGGTTCAAAACCCGAGCAGGGTAAGGTTGACCCAGCCTTTCAACCTTTCAGTGGGTCGATAAATAAGTACCAAGTTTGTCTGGAAACTGAACACTGGAGGTTTATAGTCAGACTGACCACCTGACCAGAATATCTGCTCATGCACCTCAGTGCCTAATGTCACGAAATATGAGATGTACAGAGTAAGTTTTGACCCTCATGGGCTGTTGCGCCACTGAGTTTAGTTTAGTAATTATAATTATACCAATTTATATCATTAGAAAAAAATTCATTTCATTATTTCTGTGATTAGAAATATAGAGTAGTTTTTTATGTAATAAATTTGTTTTAATTAAAAAGTTTGCTTTTATTGCTTTTGTTATAATATATAAGGATTAATTGTCAAAATAATTTCCTCTGTTAATTTTACTTTTAGTTTATTTCAAACAACGGGATTAATTGATAAATTTTAATGCAGATACTTCAAGTAAGGAATAAAAGTAAAATTGAAGGAATTCAATTTCTAAATGTAAAGGTATTATAATTTGAATTTCAATTTTCAAGGAATTATCCCACTTCAAACTGAACATGGAATATGAGTAAAAAGTACAGGGATAAAATTTCAATATGAAATATTTAATTAAATTTTGGAATAAGCAAGGAGTTAGGAAAATGGCAAACGAAAGAAACGCAACAAAACAATTAGGTTCTCTCTTTTATGCTAAAATAAGAACATTCAAAGCTTGAACATCTTCTTCAAAGGCTCGACAGCCCTGGTTGGGCCCTGGTCTTCACCAGAAGTCTTTTCCAGGCATCCCTACAACAGCGTCAATTTGCTGAATATTTCTTTTGTTTTCTTTCAAGAAAAAATTAAATCTTTGCAGAAATAATGGAAACTAGGAATTTAAAACTAAAAGACATAATCCGATTTTTCTTTCATATCTGGTTTGAAAGAGTCCATGAACAAATTTAAAAAGAGCTAACGTAATGTAACGGATTCATTTTGAATTTTAGTAATTAAATAAAAAAATATTCTTATTAATATAATTTATAATTCGGATTTAAACAATGTTTGGTATTTTTTTTAAAAAAAAATCATTAATGAGGAAATTATAAATACTTAGACACACACAGACACAAATATATATATATATATATATATATATATATATACACTCACTTTAAAAATTAAGCACGAAGATGTAAAATGCAAAAAAATCAACAAATACTGCTTTGATTGACACAAATTTGGCAGTAAAGTAGCTTATATATTTATACAGAAAACAAAATCAATATTTATATATAGAAATGAAAACAATATTAAATTTTTGTAAGTTATCAGAAAATGTCATACTGGAGACTTAAACAGAAATATGTATAAAGTGAAAATAAACAGCATAATATGAAAAAAAGAGGACATTAATAGGGTATGTGATCCCCCCTCATCTGTATAGAAAATTTACACCTAATTTCCGGAAGCCAATCAGAATTGAAGAGGATGCAATTCGCTGCAGAGGTAGATGGAGGTATGCAAATATATTAGGTAACAGTCAATCGTGCTTTCATGTCAAGAAATATGCAAAAAGGGCAGTCTTATAAAAACCCAGCTTGATGAAGGGTTACAGAAATTGATTGTAAGTGCTGATAGAAGGTGTTTAAAACTCTTGTACAATTTGTTTTCAAGACATACGTGTTTCTATGACTTCCAGAAAACGAATGGAAGATTCTGAGCTCTGGCGTGCTGTGGGGTGCATTGAAGCAGGACAGTCGATCACAGATGTTGCTCTTTTCTTCGGCGTTCATCATTCTGTAATTTCACGTTTATGGAAACAATTCCAAACCACACATACAGTTGTCCGAAGGCCCGTAGGCGGTCGCCCAAGGGTTACAATCCCCACGGAAAATCGATATATCGCTATTGTAGTCAAGCGAAATCGCAGCGTCCATTGGTAAGGCTATATCTGCAGCTACCGTACGCCAAAGATTTCATATGAATGGACTGTATGGACTGGGTACCTCGAGTTTGTGTTCCTCTATCCGTCCAAACAAAAGAGGCACGATTAAAGTGGTGCCGGGAACATGGCAATTGGACTGTGTCTGACTGGGTCAATGTCAAGCTTACTGATGAGTCAAGATTTGCTCTGGAGCCAGATGACAAGAGTATAAGGATATGGCATAAACAAGGAGCACGCAATCAGCCCCAAAACATCACCGAACATCACGCATCCCGAGGCGGAAGCATTATGGTGTGGGCAGGGATTTCATTAGGATACCACACCGACCTGCACATCTTTAAACGGGGTTATGTGACGGCTCTCTGGCATCGAGATGAAGTCTTAGAATCCACTGTGAGATTGTACGCTGCAGCAGTTGTCCCTACTTTTTTTATATGGACGATAACGCACGTCCCAATAGAGCTGACATCGTCGATGACTACCTGGAGAGTGAAGGGATTGCGTGTATGGCGTGGCCAGCATATTCGCCCGACCTTAATCCCATTGAAAATCTTTGAAATGCTCTCGGCCGTGCTGTATCTTCACGTTTCCCACCTCCAGCCACTCTTACTGCTCTACAAGAAGAATGGCGATTGCTTAATTCTGCGGTGGTTGATCACCTAATTGAAAGCATGGTCAAAAGATGTAAGCTTTGCATACAGATGAGGGGATCACATACCCTATTAATGTCCTTTTTTTCCTTTTATGATGTTTATTTTCACTTTATACAAAATTCTTTTTAAGTTTCCAGTATGACATTATCTGATAACTTACAAAAATTTAATATTGTTTTCATTTCTGTATATAATTATTGATTTTGTTTTATGTATAAATATATATGCTACTTTACTGCCAAATTTTGTGTCAATCAAAGCAATATTTGTTGATTTTTTTGCATTTTACATCTTCGTGCTTACCTTTTGGAAGTGAGTGCATAAATTACACATATGCATAATGTTCGACAGGAAAAAGAGGTGACAGCATTAAAATTCGGCACCGCAAATTTCACAGAATACCACAACTAAACAAGTTGTGGGAATGATCTGAAAAACTGAAGTTAGTCATGTAGTTATAGAGCTGGATAAGAATGAAAACAGCCGATTATAACCAACAGTAGCATTCTAATATAGGTATGAAATCCGTATTTTTAGCGTTCCTGTGTTCCAAAAGACTATTGTGAAGTAGGCGGTACCTGGAGAATGGACACTGTAGGCAGTTATGGCATTTGGAAGTTTTTACAAGATATTATATTGTAAAATTACGTAAAACTGGTTGGTCTTATAAACTTATTGCTAAAGTAACGCTCGTAAATGTGAGCACTGTGCAGAGAAGTAGATGGATCAAGAACTAAATGTAAAATCGTTGTGAAACATCAGGTCCATCTAAGTGAGCAATAGAAGAAACGGTGTTTAAAAATATTTGCGATATCTGGTCCAATAACAAGCGGTAATTGGTCTACTTTAAAAATTCTAACCCAGTTACACCCGTGTTGTTTAAGAGTTCGGAGTTACAATTAAAATTCAAATCAAGCATTCTACAGAAACCCACCATTCTACAGGATATGCAGGTAGCTTTAGATGCTTAAATATCCGAAAGAACGAGTGGCTGAATGTTGCTTTCATGAAAATTTCCCTTTACAAAGGCTGTCACCGACGTGAAATATAATGATGATGGCGGAATTGAACCATTTAGACGACTAAATAACACAACGTGTTCAGGTACTGTTTTCGGTTCTGTCTGTTATGATAGGTGTTGCATGAGAGTTAAGAACCACCGAGAAAATAGTCCATTAATATAGAATAGTAGTATTGAATAGTTGAATAGTAGTGACCATAATAAATATATGGTCACTACTATTCAACGACATACCACTCTTCAACGTGGTATGATAATTTGGGTTGCCATCAAATATAATAGCAAGTCATATCTCATAAGTATCAGAGGCACATTGGCTTGGGATACATATTTGTCCATAGAGCCAGCCTAGGGGAGACTAGGCTTCTTCTGCAGTTATGAAGTAACCTAAGAGAGGGAAGAAAGAATGAAGCAACATGACGATTAGTTGATAATATTATTCAGCTACTTGTACTAGCTTACATTTAGAGGATGTAAAACTGCTTTTTCCATCAGTAAGACATGCAATCGTGGATGACATTCATTAAGAAATATATCTTACAATATTCATTATTGTTTTCTTGGTCTAGAATTTTTCGAAAAAAATCACGGCTTAAGTGTATTTTGAACATGAATGATCATCGTTTGCATGATCTGCTATAGTTTCACTTGAATTGTGAAAAATGAATGGTGCATGAAAGTATGTGTGTTCCAGTTTTCAGGATGCTATGTATATTACATGTACTCTGATTGAATCCATTCTTCGTTGAATTACTATCTGCATCACCGTTAGATATGTCCCCCCCACACACAATAATATATACATCACTTTTAATAATTTATATATTTAATAATAATTATAAAAATGTCCTCAGGAATTTTTTTTTATTTAATTGATGTTAGATAATTTCTTTAGGTGTGTGAATAGTTGTAAATCTTTTCTTGTGTATATTTTAATTAAATTTGTACAGGGGCTTTAATTCTGGATGTAAGAACTGCTTCATTCATGGAAATATATAATTACACATAAACAATATAATTTCTGGGCTTCGTCTCACTATTGCATTACAAATGTTACAGATTTTATTAATTTTTTTAAACGAAAATCGGACAATTCAAAATTTTAAAAAATAGGACGATTTTTATCGTAATTTTCTTTAGCGATTTTAAACTAATGTTCTTCAGAAAACGAAAATCTATCATTTTTACCAAGGAAATTCATTTGTATATTAGCAGCTAATTTAAAGAGTGCTTTGCCTATTTTGGTTTTTTCAATTTTCCATATGCATTTTTTTTTCTTTTGGCACTCTTTCAAATTCCAACCTTAATATCTCATTTTGTTTGTTTTTTAAATATTTGTAGCGGGTGACAAACATATTGATGCCAAATCCTTTTTATGGAAAATTTAGAATGAGATAAGTCACAATGTTATTTCAACGATAGTAAACTTACAACAAACGTTGAGTAAAATCAAATAAGTATCAACTTTATGGAATTCTGTTTTAAGTAAGCTTTATTTCAAAGAAAAATAATGCAATGGATTTGTGAAATGGAATATTTTAATTAATTTATAGAGATTTTTCGTAATAAATTCTTTTTATGACTGGAATTTTCTTTATTTTTGTATTGTATGCAGAACTGTGATATAAATTATTAGGAATGCGATACATTATTTTCCTTTTTTGTGGCACTATTAGCTGAATTCTATGCATCTTTTGGTGTAATTTTTAGATTTTAATCAAATGTTAAATACTTTCATTGGTGCTTGTGTTTTATTACTGAACATTAACAATGCAATAATATCTTTGGAGGAAACTTTGGAAAAATCCCGTAAGAAGTGATAAAATAAGAGATCACACACACTGACATACATTATTTTAGATATCATAAGAAATGCAAGAAAATTCGTCATAAAATTAAAAGTAGAGAAATTTTTAAAATTCAGAAATATAAACAAATAACTATTAACTATAACTAGTAAATAAACTATTTACGAATTAATTTACTTTTTAAGTTATTTAGATTTTACAGTTAGTTCTTTTTGAGCTTAATTAGTTTGTATCATTTGGTTTTTTTTAACTCGTGTCAAAACATAAAAAAAAAAGATTTTTAAAATTTTTTTAAGTATTTTAGCTTTTAAACTACAGTCATTTTTTCTGTTTAAATTATGATTATGTCATGCAATGTGATATTTATTTAGATATAATGCCTAGAAAAACCATAGAAAACAAATAAATGCTATATCTACATTGTACTCATGGCGGTATAAAAGTACTTGAAAATCAATTGGAGACGTGGTAGCCGAGTGGGTACGAAAACAAACTCGTGGTCAGTGTGATTTCCGTCGAGTCCTTGAGGCACTTTCGCTAAATATACGCCCAGTTTTCTCACTTTGGTGGAGTGTGTAAGCTTAGAGGATAAAATTCCAGCTCATAGATATTATTAACATCACTTGGCCATTTCTAAAATAGCAATGACCATTGCCTATAACCTTGTGTTGCTTTGAACTACGAAGTTAATAAAAAGTAAAGCTAAAAACCTATTAATGCATTTATTAACTCACTTAGTTTTAGACACAATATAAGCTGGAATTATTAAATAATGTTACATAATTAAATTCATCTTAGGCTGTTAGCATTGGAGATCATTGACGGAATCCCTAGTGACGCCATTAAGATCTATTCAGACGGCAGCAGACTGAGTGATCGAGCAGGTAGCGGCATTTACATTGAGAAACGTGGAGAGAGGTCTTCTTTTTGCCACCGTAACCCCGACTTTTCCCCCGTCTTTAAAAGTGAACTTATTGTAATATAGCAAGGCCTTGAGGCAGTTCTTAATGAACAAGACTTCGGAGACCTCTAGATCTTGTCTGACTGTCGCAGTTCTCTCCAACATCTTTATAACTGGATCACAGTCGGAGACAAAGCTGACGTCTCCATATTTCAAAAACTTAGACAAATATCAGAGTACCATGATGTTCATCCCCCCCAGTGTATTCCATCCCATGTTAACATCTTTGGAAACGAACAAGAGGATCTCCTGGCTAAAGAGAGCTGTAATGATTCTCCATCTATCTCTTCAACTTTCACCTACTCTGAACATCAAATTGGTTAAATCTGAAATTTTAAGGGAGTGCAAGACCCCGCCCAACCATCACTGGTATGAAAACAAACATCCAGGATCCTCATTCCTACTTAAATGTGGCAGAGCCTCTCAGATGGAATCTCTAGATTGAAAATTGGCCACATAAAGAGTCTTACTTTGTGGAGGGAGGAAGACTTTTGCTCTTTGCACCAAATGCAAGACTCAGCAAGCTCCTCAAGATCACATCTTGGACTGTTTGCGACTTTCGAGGGAGGACCTTTTATCCTTTCCCCTCCTGGTATTGGATTTCTTAAGGATCGATGGTCTTTTGGGTCTTGTCTGACTCAGTCAGACAGACTGAGGATTAGCCACAACAACAAAACACAACAACATAATTAAATAACTGCATTTATTAGCTAATGTGATTTATTAATATTAAAACTCTAGTTGAGTGCCATTTTATATCTTTCCTAAAAGAGGATGAGTTAAAGTATCCGATTACTTGCGACAACTTTTTGTTTAAAAAAAAGGGAGACATGGTTTTTTTGTGATATTTAGATTTATTTGGTACATTTGAAGAAAAATAGGCTTAAATTAAGATGAGAAAAATAAATTATTCCAATTAAAATGGGTAAAAATTGACAAAAAATACATATACGGGCCCACTCTATACAAATAGTAAGTGGACAAAATTTTTCAATTTTGATGTATTACTTTGCAATTCCTTTTTGAAATGACCCCCAGTATAAAAGCTATTTTAATTTTTGCAAAAACTAGAGAACTTTATCTAAGTTATTGTATGAAATTGTTTTAAGAAACAGTTATTACATTCACACAAAGGGCTGTAAATTTTGTAATAAAACAATTATTGATAAATTCGAAGGTTAAAACATTTCTACTAATATACAGAACATACACAAAAAATTTCAGTTAATTATTTTCAAAACTTTTTGAACAATCGCTGTCCCCGTTTGAGCATTTTCTTTAAAAAAACATTTCGAGTAAAACGCATTTTAAAGTTTGACATCTTACTTAAAGTTGTGGCACATACTGTTACTAAACCATTTGCAATTTTTATTTTAGATAATGAAAAGTAATAAACTTGGTATTTTTATAAAGCTAATAAGATGGATTATAAAATAAAATCATTAAAAAAATGTCAATTTTCGGCAAAATTCATATTTTTAGGGTAGTCGGATACCTAAAGGTATCCGACTACTTGCGGAAAGTTTTTGAAAAAAATGAAGATATGGGGATTTTTTCATGATTTTTAGATTTATTTAGTATATTTTAAGGAAGAAATCTAAAAATTGAAAACAGAAAAAAAAATTATTGTTGTTAAAATGGGGAAAAACTGGTTAAAAAATGTACAAAAAATTATATAAACGGGACCCGTTCTGTACAAATAGTAAATGAACAAAATCTCAATTTTTCAACTTTGGTGTGTTACTTTGTTATTCATGTTTGAAATGACCATCAGTATAAGAGGTATTTTAATTTTTACAAAAACTAAAGCACTTTATTTTAGTGATTATATGAAATTTCTTAAAAAATAGTGGTTATATTCACATAAAGGACTGTAAAATTTGAAATAAAACAGTGATTGATAAATCTGAAGATTATAACACTTCTACTGTTATACAGAACATACAGAAAAAAGTTTCAGAAAATTATTTTCAAAACATTATGAGCAATCACTGACCCCGTTTGAGGTTTTCGAAAAAACACATTTCGAGTCAAACTCATTTTATAAAGTTTGACATCTTGTGTAAAGTTATGGCATTTGCATTTACTAAAACACTTGCAGTTTTTATTCTAGTGAATGGAAAATAAAAAACTTGGTATTTTTATTAAGCTAATAAGATGACCTATTAAATAAAATCTTAAAAAAAATTGTCAATTTTTGAAAAAAAATCATGATTTTAGGATAGTCGGATTCCTTAAATTAATAAAAGCTCTGAATGCTACAGAACATTAGCACTGTTTCAACAGAACCCATCTACCATTTCAACTCAGTGTGGTTATTCTCAATGCTGTTGGTTCCAATTATTAAGCAATCAGAAATGGTTGTGGCATTTCACAATTTAGATCTTATCAATTAGCGAAGTTTCTGTAACAGATTCTCCCTTATTCGAGAATAAAGGACCTTATGGGCAAGGGACGTCTATTTACACTTCCTAGTTTTCAGTGTTTAGTTGCATTGAATTCATTGTAATTCATATGTAGGAACCAGATCTGAGTGTTAAACGAGAAATTCACTAGTTGTGGGTCGTAATATATATTTTTGCAATATATAGAATTTTTGTATTTATATTTTTGCAACTTATACATTATATTCGGTATGCAATAAATTAATTTTTCTATTTGATTGGTCTCTTTGAACTTTATTAAAGGAAACTTGGGATTACTGTGGGATTTATTTAAAAGAAATTTAATTTAAAATCAATTAAATAGTCGTGTTTATTGCAATTTTTTTAATTTCTTTGAAATTTTATTTCTTTTCTTTTATTTATTTGTTTAATCAAATTTGAATATTTTGTTCCAAAAATGAATCTCAATATGCTTGTGAAATATTTAGAATACTCTTAACATTAATCACATAAGAGTTTCCTATATTGATATGCATTGTTTTGAAATGCTTGGTATCAAATTAATGCTTGGTATTCAAAGAATATTGATAGGTGATCCCAGATATGAACTGAAAACTAATTGCACGGGTAGATGAACAATGTGTATTGATTTCGGTAATACTACCTGAGAAGAACAAAAAACGTACGTATTTTTATAAGAAAAATATACTGTTTTATATGTTGGAAATTGGAAATTGAAGGAACAAATTGAAGAAATAAGTTTTCATTAAATTAACAATTGGGAAACACTTAGAGCATCGATTTCCGTTTGTGAACATTAAACTATATAAGGATATATGTAGAATTAACTAAATTTATTTCCATTTGAATTACTAAACAGAAATATATTGATTGTTTATTATATACAAAACCAGAATGCTACAAATATCTTTCACATCTTCAAATATGGTTTCAAAGTAAGGCATAATTTCAACAATATTTCACATGTTCCATAGTCAATTAAAATTCATCTTAAATTATCAATCGCCGATCAATCATTTCATTTCCTGTTTCCATATTTTGATTTAAATTTTCTTTCTATATAGAAAAAAAAATATAATACTGAATTTGGTTGATGTTTCCGTTACAAATTATGGAATATGAAGGTGATTTTAAGGAAGTATAATTAGTAAAAATGATATACGAAATTCATGAAATATTTTTTGTTAATGATCATGAATATTTTTACAGAAATTTTTGGTGATAAGGAATGAATGTATTCAAATAATACATCAATGAAGGAGAAATAGGGTATAACGTGCATTATCGTGAATAAGAATAATTGCAAATGTCAGGATAATAAATATTATCACAAAATTTACATCTATTTGATATGAAATGTTGTTAATTTTAATATATAATGCAGTATTAAACAATTTTTGATCAGATGATTATGATTAAGAGACAAATTTATGCATAAAAAATCTGCATAAATATTTATTTAATGTTGTATGGTTTGTACATAATGTATTCATGAAAAACGTAATAATGTTGTTTTATATCATGCTTTCAAAACATTACTCAGAAAAAAAGCTCTTCTTTATATTATTTATAATTAAATATTCTTAAGCAATACAAAGATGATTTTCTGAATCCTTGTTATATTTGGCATTTTGCTCATCATCTTTGCACTTATTATTATATGTTTAATCCAAATGGAGATAAAATCTAATAAAAGAGAAAAAAATCACAAAATTCAATTTTCAAAATTTTTGTTTTAATTAAAAGCGGTTGATAATTCCAAAATTTACAAAATTAAAGCGTAATTCTGCTTTTTCGACGTAATTTTACAACTTTAAAATAATCCAAAATCTATGGATTTTAAAACTATTAAAACTCACATATAATTTGTGAGAAAAGTAAATATAATTTAATTAGTCAATTAAATAATTCGAAAATGTCCTTCCTTAATGGCAGACATTTCCCGTTTAATCGTAATACATTAAATATTGTGACTTTTTATATAATCTATTGCTTTCAAGTCTTTTATAATTAAATTACTTACTTTATGATGTTTTGTCGAAGTTTTCCGTATTTGAAACCATGGGACCAGTACACATAAACCATTATGGGCAAGGCTTAGAAATAACCAGTTCTCCAAAGTTCAAGGATAGAGATCATTAATAATTCATTCTGAGAGCTCATATAACTGTATTAATTAAATTCTAGGAAGAAATCATTCAAACGTAATTAATTTTCTCTACGGTCTGAGCCCATTGTTGGGAATACATTATTAATATTCTGGATAAAGATTTATGTAAGTGTATTTCAATGAAGCTGAAGCCTATTAGTTCGAACCAGCAGTACAACATTTCACTTGGATCAAATTAAAGCTGAAATTAAAACAAGTTGGAAATTTAAACGAAACTATTTAAGCACTGTTTTTCTTTTTGTGTCTTATTTTTGTAGGGTCAATTTCTTGAATAATTCCATATAGTCATACAGATAGTAAAACCATATATATAAATAATGAGAACATATATATATATATGTGTGTGTGTATGTTGCGTATATATATATACGCAATTGCATTATGTATAATTTATATAGTATTTACTGAACGAAATGAATTTCATTACGAATAAAAATCTTAAAATTAATTCACACTTTTTGATTCATAAAAAATGTTTATTATTTTATTCAGAATTTGCATAACAAAATTTTATACTATGTCTAAGACCTCCTAGGGAAAAATCATAAAGACCTACTTGAAAAAAAAATTGAAATTATTTTTCAAAATCATATACGTATTTAAAATAAATGAAATTTTACAGAAAGGTGAAAATGAAATCAATATAAAATAGCTTTAAATACAAAAAAATGATTCACTAATTTTTAAAAAAAAGAAGTAGGAATTCTTATAAAATGGTAAAAAGAGATGACATTTCCTTTTAATTTTGATTGCGGTATACCAATTTTTTAGAAGCCTAGTGGCCGAGTGGTAGTGTATCACGCTTCCTCCTCCCAGATTCTGGATTCAAACCCCGGACTAGGTAAGGTCGACTCAGCCATTCATCTCTTCAATGGATTGATAAATGAGTACCAAGTTTTCTCTGAAACTAAACACTGGGGTATTTAGTGTCACACTGACCACCTGACCGGAACATTCGCTTATGCGCTTCAGTGTCCAAGATCATACCCTTGGGCTGTTGCGCCACTGAATTTCGTTTTATACCAGTTTTTAAATGATTTTTTGGCGAAATAGAAGCTAAAAAAATATTTCAAGGCTCTTATTTTTTTGTAAATGCAAATAAATTTTACGTGTTATTTTTAATCATGCCCAGCATGCATTCGCACATTACTTGTGTATTGTTTTAACGTTTATTCGGTATAACTAAATTCTAACTGACAAGATATAAATTAGAAACCATTATAAAGGGGTTCCCTTATGAATGCAGCACTTTCTAAAGTACATCAAATAAAGATATATATATATGTATATATTCATGTACTTTAAAATCATTTTTGAAAAACTTAGATTAAGGGTACGTTGAACTATTAAAACTAATTTCTTAAATTGCTATCTTAATCAGTTGAAAATGGAATTAATATAGTAAATGATTATTATATTTCATAATTTAAATATATTTTTTTAGAAAAACTATTATAAAGTGGGTTTTTTTAAAAAAATTTTTAAAATTGTTTTTAAAAATGTTCCTTGCGCATTAATTTTTAAGATACGTTCATAGTTTTTGTTTTATACATAGATGGACTACAACAAAATATATCTGTGCATGGATTTTAAATTCAGATTAAAATTTGATGAAAAAAGGATAAATTTTCTATATTATATGAAATATTTCACCAATTATCACACATTTAAAGTATTCAAAACAACACAAAATATGATCCACTTAATTCTTTAGAAAATTAATGTACAAATTTGTGAATAATATCATCTTACATAAGTTGTGAAAATTTCAAAGAGATATGACATAATTTGAAACGCAAGGAGCATTTTACGTAACAATGAAAAGGGAATATTTATAAACAAAGAAAAGTGCATTTTAAACATTTATTTCAGTAACTTAATAAATAATAATTAGTAATTACAAATTAAAATGACAAATCCTTTGACAGAATTATTATATGAATTATAAGGAATATTATTAGTATAAAAAAAATCAAAATCGCGCAATTTTGACTAAAATTTGAGATTTTGAAGGTCCACCATCCCCTTAAGATCACCGATAGTTACAAATTATTGTTCAATTCTGACTATAATTCATAAAAATAAATAACTATGGAGACCTTAAAATTGTCCGATCTTTTTCTTCAATCGGTCAAATCAAGCAATCAATCAAATCTTCAAAAAAAGAATATCAAAATGTTTCCATTCTGTTCGTTGACACTTCATAATTTATAGCTCTATTCCTTAAACTGCATGTCATAAGATGTGCTTTGAAAACAAATGGAAAGAACTATCTCAGTTTTTCAATGTTAAAACTCTATAGTTACGTATATTCGTTGCATTTACTATCGATTACTGAGCAATTTGAAATGCTTCCCCTTAACCTGTTTCCTATTAATTAGACAGAGTTGTTGCCTACAGATTTCTCTCAACAATAGAATGAGGACCGGCGGGGAGTGCGACGTCTATTTACACTTCTTAATCATGTGTATTTAGTTGCCCTGAATCCATCCGAACTGATTTGGAACTGAGTAGTAAACGAGAAATTCGATGCTTTATATCCATAGAACTACTGCAATAATAAAGCGAGTTGGCTGGGAATAGTACTAATGTTTGAATATCCTAGTTAATACACACATTATATATATATATTGTATGAAATGTGCTTTTTTATGATTACCGGAGTATTTCAAGAATTTTAAATTTATATTATTCTCTTAAAAATTAGATTAATGGTTGAATTAAGGTTTACTTTTTAAGTGCATGTGTATAAGTAAACATTAAAAATTATTTGAAGAAGTAAATATTTATTATTTTATTAAAATATTTTTTCTAGATATATTTGTTAAATTAAACTGATGTTTTTTTAATAAAGAATTCCCATTTTAAGTATAAAATAGGATCTATGCAAAATGAGAAAAATAAGTTGATACATTTTAGCAAGGTATAATTTTTAAGAAAGGCAAGTGTTAACAGTTTATCTTGTTAAATTGCTACACTATATATCTTTACACTTCGAAAATATTGATGAGCATTAACCCTCTAAGTGGTCAATTCTTTTGCTTAAAATATTCCAAAAAAGGCCCATTTTTTATTGTATATAACTAAGCCTCATACATAAGAGAATGTAGAAGTAGAATTTTATTTTAATTTTAAATTTTAAAAAGTTTTGACACTATTTTTTTATTTTATAATTGTGGGACACAAAATACCTAAATGATTGCTTATCTCTTAAAGTTTCTCTCATACTTCAGTGCTTCTCAAAGTTTCAATATTCGCTATCCAATATTTAATCATAATTTTCATCGCTCCCCCCTCATACAATAACAATGTATTGAATTCAATAATACTATATTTTGATGCTAAGACTACGATACGACTTTAACCTCTTAAGTGCCACCGGTGTATATAAACGTCTCAGGCAAGAGCGCTAATTGCACCGGACGTATATATACATTTTTTCGAAGTACAATCTTTTCTGTGCACTGTTATCCATAAAATGATTCCGAAAGCTTTGGAATTGAATAAAAGGACCTTGACAGTGTTTGCGTTGAATTTACTCATTTTAGAGGTTCTTTTTTATTGCTTTTATTCCTTTTCTCCCCGTAACTTTTAATCGGCAGTTAAAAGGGGTTTATTATAAACCGTACTAATTATCAAGGTAAGTGTTAATTTTTGTATATAATTTTATGTATGGCAATCGCATGGGACCCTGATAACTATTAAACTTGTTCTTAACTTAGTGTTGTTAAATTAATTATAAAATATATTGTGTAGCTCTGATATATTTATAAGTGCAATACTCAGTGTAAATGTGTATTTTATATTTTATGTCAGAATGTATTTTGTTTGTTTATTATTAGTAAATCAATAATTTTTTTAAAATAATCTTTTGTTTTTGACTTTTCAATAAGCTCGAGCCCTCCTTTGTAGAGTTGTCACGACCCCCAAGGGGGGCGCGCTCCACAGTTTGAGAAACGCTATCATACTTATAAAAAATTCCATATCCGTACCTGTTTTCAAACCGTTGAGGACTTGTGTGTCTGTGCACATGCACACACAATTTGAAGCATGGTGTAATACTCAGTCTTACATTTCAATGAGGACTAAGATAATACCATTTTTTTTTTTTGGTATTATTTTTAAGTTTCCATTTTTTCTCAAGTAACAAATTGCACATTGCCTTGGCAATTCTTGTTTTGTATCGAATATTTTCAAAAATTCAGTTCCTGCCTTTAGTGAAAACATTCCCACCTTTACCACAAAGAAAATCTCGGATGAGAAGTTTTTCATTATCTTGGACAAACTACATCTCTTAAAAACACTAGAACTTATAATCCCACTTTTAGAATTAAAAATATGTGCAAATCAAAGATAGAAAGAAGAACATATCAGTGCACGTACGTTGTGCTGGCTAATCGGTTGTGTTAAGCTATCGGTAGCCCGTAGTGTGTACAGGTAAACAATTTACGGGATTAATTAAATAAGGAACCATTGTGAATGTCAAATTTAGGGAATTATTTTCGGACATCTTCAGAAGCGTTTAATTCTTAAATAAACTTATTTTATACGAAGAAGAAGATATTTTATTGAAGAGTTGTCCCTAATTTTTTTTATCAAAAGAGGGGAGAAATAAAAGGGTTATTAAAAAATAAAATAGATTTAACATTAAAGAAAGTCAACGACAGAAAGCATCTTCGTCTTAAAGATCTTAATTATATCAGTTGAAGTAAATACGTTTTTTAATTTCTTTTATAAGCAAAACGTAGTAAAAAGAAATTTCTTTGAATCATTTAATTACTAAGCATCAAACGCAACAAATTTGCAATTACACTCACACAAACTTCTATTTATTGTTATGATTTTGAAATAGTTTATTGATAATAATTACATTATAGTATGTAAAAGTTTCTAGAACTATTATATTTGGAGAAATAAATTTATCATAATTCATTACATTTTGTAAGTAGATTATTTTCATAAAATTTTATAATACTATTTTAAAAACGTGTAAGTAATTTTAATGAAATTGAATATATTCTTAAAGTAACTATAAATAGAATAAATATTTTAAGCTTATATATATATATACATACATGATACATGTATGCTATTACCTTTAAAATATTTTTTAGTTTTGAGAGTGTCATATAAAGCTTTACGTCTTAGAAATAAATTTGGGATATTAGCATCTAATTATAAACACAGTGTCCAAAGTAATTTTTAAAAATGTTCACATATTGTAACATACAGTAAATTATTCTTAGGATTTTTAATAATACAAATAATTTTTACTGTAAATTTTTATGTACTGACTTTATATAAAAAATAATGTCGAAACAAAAGTGAACTTTCCACCCAACATTATCAAATTCGGGTGAAAATATTTCATATATACATCATCCAAAATGATATTAAATTAACCTCCCAAACATTCAAAATGCTAGCTCTAGCTTCTGTTCACTGATGACGTCGGGTACCATCGAATGCTTATAGATCTCTTCGTTCTTAAACTATTGATGCATTTTAAGCTTTTATAGTTAAAAAAAAAAACTGGATGAAATAAAGGCAACAGAATAGGAACGGCATTAATTCAGAATTTTTTAAATAAGTTTTATCTGGATTTCTGTTACGTATATTTTTGTATTTGTAACAACAGTAAATAATAAATTTTCAATGTGGCATTTATTTAGTTATCGATATGTTGTTTGATACTGAAATTTCTTGTCAAATTTAAGGAATCAACTTATTCATAACCGAGCAGCTTAAAAAGAAATAAGATATCTAGTTCAGAGGCAATATTTTATTCTAATTAATATGTTTGCTTATTTAAACATTGTTATATCATTTTGTTGATACATAACATCAACACCTTTTTTCAATTCCTTCTATTAACTCATACTCTCTATATATTTATTTATTTGTTTATTTATTTATCTTGGTGGAATTTTCAATCGCTAATAAAATACATTTTAAAGCCCTCAATTGAGCTGAAATTTTATATACATGATTATTTTGGATGGCAATACAATAATTTAATTATAATTAATAAAAATTAATTGATTAGAACGAATTATTAAAAGAATTACAAATACAGCCACGTTGGCATCATTTTTGGTGACTTAGTGACCATTTTGGTGACTTGTGTCAAAACTTGAAAAGGTTTTTTTCTCACGTTTTAAAGCATTCAGTTGAACTGAAATTTTATATACACGATTGTTTTGGATGACAATACAATACTTTGGTGTGATAAGGCATAAAAATCAATTACCTCTTAATGTTGTGATTCTGTCATATGTATATACATATTTATATTAATTGTAACTATTTAATAAAAAGTAACTAAAATAAAATCTTTCTTCGTTGATCTAAGTAAGAATTGATTTAATTTTTCTTATATACTTGTTGATTTAAACTTTTTTTTGCTTTAAAATAATAGAATGTTGATATTCAAATGAAGTTGTTCATGAAATTTTGCAAAGCCACTTTAATGCAGCTTTATCAAATCATTCAAATGAAATCTGCACATAGACATAAAAAGAATTATTTATTTATGGAAGTAATGATTACCAATGAAGGATTGATTTTAAGAAAATTAACTAAATATGTTAACATTTGCATAAACGTGTATCGTATAAACTATAAGATATTTTAAATATTGAATTTATTCAAGTTTATCTCTCACTAAGGTTTAAAACTTATCTTTAAAATGGTTAAGTACGTATGGGATGTTCTCTTATTTTAGAATTTGCGTTATCAATTAAATAAAAAACCTTTTACATTAAGATGTACAATTAGCTAAATATTATATATTACTGTATTTTAGTTATACATAAAGACAATACCTTAATTCCTGTACTATAGTAATAATAGTCTTAATTAATACACCTGAGAATTAGTAGAATTATCAATATTGTGTAAACATTACGAACAGTAAATATTATTAACAATGATTATAAGTATAAGAAATTTGCTTATAGTATTTGTTTTTAAAACGTATTCATCTGTCTTGCAAAAGAACTGTTCTTATAGACATAAATACTTCTTTTTTCCCTGTTGTATTAAATAAAAGAATGGTAGAATTGTGAACGTATTGAAGTATTCAATTCAACTCTTGTTCTTAGAATTTTCTAAAATTCTCATTTTGTAGAAGGATTTGCACATTCCCACCGGCATTCAACAAATCTAAGAAAAGGGAAGGAACATGATTGAACAATCTATTTCTCATTAAATCAAAGGACGTTCCTTTTAGTTTTCTTTCTCTTTTTGAGTTTCTTGCAAATAAAAAGAAAGAAGGATTACTTTTCAGATTCTACAAAATTCTCCGTCCTTATAAAGGACTTTGTTCTCCGTTCGTATGACTAGTCACTACACGTTCTTTATTATCTTGTTTAACTATTGGTAGAATGTAAATATTAAAGGGATTTTAATGATGAATGTATAAGAGTCTATCTATAATATTTGCAAACCTTTTGGAAGGTATTACAAATGAATCTACATGAAAAATTTAAATTTAATTTGTGTACCTATCAATGCATTTAAATAATTTATTTTACGTTTATTTCTCTATAAGTTTCGGATTTGTTTTATGCTTATGAAGTAGCAGATTCAAATTTATTTGCAATTGCTTTATTTTTTAAAGATGAATGTACTTTACACATTTCAATAACATTCTTTAAAATTTAATCATCAAAACTATCTAAATTTTAAAAATGTTACAAGGAATTTGAAATTGAATAAACACGAGATAAAGTTTATGACTAAAATTGTAAAAATTACAAATGCACTCGAACTTTTATAAGTAGGAAAAATTTAAGTTGTATGAATGGAACTAATAATAGTGAATTAACTTGTAACAAGAAACAAAAATAAGCAAATTCCAAGAAAAATTGAAAAAATAATGCAAAACAATTGCAACGTTTACACTTTTGTATTGTAAGTATTTTTTATAAAGGTTGACCCAATGTAATAATGGTCTATTAAAAATTAAGCGATTCGCTCTCCAGTTCCACAGTTTTCACATAGTGTACATGGTGCTTGGGGGGGAGGGCGAAGAAAAGGCAAAAATATGCAAATTTTTCTCTGAAGTAAGTAAATCCCTTGTAAACTTTGTCAAGGTCATTTTACTGTATTCCAAAACCTTCTGAATAGTTTTACAGATAGCAGTGCAAAGGAAAAGTATAATATTTCGGAAAGACGTATATATACGTCTGGGACACACAACGTAACGTTTGGACGAGACGTATATATAAGCCTGAGGTAGTTAAGGTGTGAAATGGACACTCATTAAAATTTTGGAGTCCCATGGTTTCTTTCTGAGGGATGTAGTTGGACTTGATTTTATCCTTATGGATGGAATTGTTCCACAAAGTTTATATAACTGATGGATTTCTGGAAGAAAGGGATATATTTACTGGATGTATTGGTTAGATGGATTTTCAGGCTTTAATCATATGCAACATATCTCAGATGCTCTTCGAAGGACATTTGCAACTCTTTTTAGTCTATTCAGAACCATGTAGACCAGTGATTCCCAAAGTGGTCTACATGAACTCCAAGGGATCTATGACGACTTGCAAGGGGTCCATGTCAGTGAAAAAATAATTTAGGGGTCCATGAGGTGTAAATGAGGGTGGGGGTCTACGACAGTGGCTCTCATTAAACCAGATCGTGAATGCAATTTTAAAAGAAAATGTAATCAAAGGGAAACCAGATTTTACTTGTTTAACATATTTATTTAGTAAATTTAATGAGGTTTATTTCCACAGTTACATGGTGACAGTATATATTTTATTAAAACAAGGAAGATCATTTCAGCTTCTCTTGCCTTAATCAAGTTAAAGGAGTATAATATTGGATGTCGCAAATTTTCCCGTTCTCATTTTGTCACAGACAACCTGGAAGGAAGATGACGTTTTAACCTACGTTCAGCATTATTCAAATTTTGAAACCAGGCTTGAGAATGCTTTGACTATGGTAATATCACAGTAGTCAAAGAAATAATGGGGACACATTGAAGAAAATAAATGTCATATTACAATAGGAACTGATGGCAATAGGCAGTAACAAAGATGCTAAAGTATAGTTTAGTAATGGATTGCAGCAATTTCGGCTATAAAAAGACATACCTGTTATTTACCTTGAATTGTGGAACATCATGAGAAAATTTTTGTTTTTTCCTAGTGAGCAAGAATTTTCCCACAAATGCCGATCTCAAAAAAAAAACAAAAAAAACTGGACATTACTAACCGAGGAAATTAAGGGTTAAACTCGATGTCCCACTGGAAGCATGTAGCTTGGGAAAGAACTGTTTCCTCCTGGAACACCGAATTCTTGGCCTCGCCTAAAGCTTTGTGGACTAAAAGGTTTTTAAGTTTGATATTGGGATACCTCCCCTTGTTTATATTTGTGTATTTCCACTCTTCCTTTTTATTTTGTCTTTGTCTTAAATGTTTTTTTTTTCCAAATTTGTTTTAAATGATATAATTGTGTTTCTACTTACGTCTGTAAGCCTCATGTTATGCAATGTGGAGCATGAGGAGTTTTGCAAATAAATTAAATAAAAAAAAAAAAACTCGATGAGATTTAAGCGAAATGTAGAAAATTTGTTATTGAAGCGCTAGATTCATCCCTTCCATTAAACACATTTTTGTTTTATGCTTAGTTATTTTATGTATTATTAAATTTAAACTTAAAATTAACTAACATGTGATTCTTAAGTTTTAAATAGTATACTTCACTACAGTAAACAATTTTAATCTTTTAAATCACCATTTGTCAAAAAGACAATTAAATTATATAAATGTGCCAAAATTTAATATTAGGTAAGTGGGGTCTACCCAAATATGAAAAAATGTCTAGAGGTCTATGAGACAAAAAGTGTGGGAACATCTGATGTAGACTCTAAAAATATCGTTACTTGAGAAGTGGGACCATCTGTGTGTCACAGGAACTGATAAAAACAGTGTCATTTTCAGAATAATATCCTGAAATGAAAACTGAATAACTAAAAGAAGAAGTCATATTTCCTATTTCAGAAATTTTGTTCCACTTTGAATTCCCTTCTGACGATATATAATTTAAGAACAAACATGATGTTACACGGTAAAACTTGTGCAACATATTTGTTGTGTGCTTTGTTCTTTCAAACTCTAGAGATGCCTTATTTCAATTAAATACGCCTTATGCCTCTGAAGTAATCGATCCAAAGTGAAAATTCTCTTAATTTTGAACGCCATTGAACATTATAAATATAATGATATTCATTTTATATAATTAAATTTTCTTAAGAGATTATATTTTTCAAGAAAGTAAGACAAAATATATTGGCACGAGTAATCTTTTTAAGAAAACATTTAAAATGTATGTGTTATTAAGTTTTCTATTATTTTTAAAATAGACATTCACTATTTACAGCTTATTATTTAATATTTCGCAGATGAGATATAATTTCGCGTTCACTAATCAGACATTTCATCTGCAACAAATATATTTTAACATTATTATGTTCTATTTCATTACAAATATGTATTATTAATAGATAAAGTTATATTTTACTGCAGATTTTAAAAAGAATACTTACGTTACATCCACTTAAGTACTTACAAAATACGTTTATTCTCAACAGCATGGATGCCATTTCAAGACATTAAGAGTTCAAAATGTTAAGTAGAAATCTATGCCATTGTATCAGAATGGATAATTATTATGCTTCATCTAATTCTGATTTAACAAGGTATATTTGGTAATTAATATCTGATGTATTTTCTATTAAACTGGTTCATATGCTTTATAGATACCAATATTTAAATTCTTAGATTAAACTTTATCATTTGATTCATACATATTTATATCCTCTCATAAAGCGATTAAAATTCGAGAGGATTTAAAGGATTAAAGAATTTTGAATCATTTACAATAATTGTTATATTAAATGGAGTATTTGCCGTGGGGTTAAATATTTTAATATTATTTAAGCCAATGAATTTCGCCTTTTATAGCATGTGTGTGCCTTTAATCATATATTAAAATGTGTCAGCGGAAAATTTCAGCATTTTATTCTGTGGTGCTAACAATTTTAAATGCATTAATATTCAGGTACAAATTATGTTACATAAACTGAATCAATAAGAAGAAAAGACTTGGGTTTCTGTAAATTAAAACATTTGATTATACCTCCATTTCAAAATTTAATTAAAGTTTTTAAAGTCTTTAATATTTTATTAGTAAAACATCAACTATTAAACTAGTATAAACCTTTTGAAGAAAAAATGAAATAAAAGAGTTTTCTCCATATATCCTGACCGGGAGATGTAGGTTTCATGAAAGGCGATAATCTCTTACTAACTTTGAAAGAAATCTGTTAAAACTGCTACTGTCAAGCAGGGATCTAAGTTATATATTTACATACCTAATTTCTAAACTAAAAGCATAAACACGAATTTGAATAAAAATTAATATTTCACACTCGTAAAAGTAATACTCCATTTAAATATTTATAATAGTATTAATTTCATAATATAAATGTAACATATAGATTTTGCATATCTTGAAATATAGCAAGCAGATTACTTTTTTGGAGCACAGATCCGCACTAAAATGTGTTTTTAAAAAATTGACCCTCAAGGGGTGTTGCCGGGGATTAAGTGGTGTTATGGATAATTATTTCCATTTTTAAACTATTAGACGTACAGTCTTGAAATATGGTTAACAGATTCCTTTTATGAAGTAGCGATACCGTGACAAAATGGGTTTTGTGAAAATCGACCCCCAAGGGGTGTTGCTGGGGCTTAAGGGGCGTTACAGGTAATTATTTCCATTTTTAAACTATTAGACGCGCAGTCTTGAAATTTGGAAAGCATGTTACTTTCAGAGAATAAAATTCTTCTAACAAAGAGCTTTACGAAAGTCCACACCCAAGAGGGGTCACGAGGGGTCAAGGGAAGTTATAGAAAAAATTTCTGTTTTTGAATTCATTGACCCTATACTTGAAATTTGTTAAGCATATTTCTTTTGTTGAATAGAGATCCACTAAGAATGGATTTTATGGAAATTGACTCCTGGGAGAGCTGAGGTTTACTGGGGTATATTGACAAAAAAAAAATTCCATTTTCGAACTACTAGGACTATAATAATAAAATTTGGTTTGTTTGTTTCTTTCGTTAAGAATTGAAATCCGTTAAGAATGCTTCTTTTCGAAATCTGCTCTCAAAGGGGTTACGGGGTGTATTGATGGTAAAAATCAATTTGTGCTCTATTCGATTTTGACTTGAAATTCTTCACGCATGTTTATTTTCTGGAGTAGAGATCCAGTGAAAATTTGTTTTGTGGAAATCCACTGGGTTATTGGATCACGAGAGAGCAAAATATCCCTCTATTTCAATTTTAGAGATAATTGAAAATTATTTATTAGAAGTTCTGTTCTTTTTATCTCAAGAGGCTATAGTTACAAGTATAATTTTTCAAAACAATGAAATTCTTAATGATGACACTTAGATATTAATAATTTATATATATGTATAAACGATATATATTTTCCAGCATCATGAAATACCCAATGAAGTGGGTGGATAATGGCTAGTAAAAATATTAAAAAAAAAAGTTCAAAATGTATCAAAACTTAAGTATTTTACTTATTAATGCTTCGCGAAAGTAACACATTTATGTTTCATTGTATTTTGCTTACATTTCATACAGTTTCAGTACACTTATCTTTTAAAAGATGATTGATTCCTTAAAATGCTTTTATTCTTTTCGTATATCTAATAGCATTCATTTTTTAAAAGTAAGCTTAATATTGAAAATATTATTTAAGGTATCCAACTACTTGCGACAACTTTTTTTGGAAAAAATGAAGATATGGGGATTTTTAGATTTATTTAGTATATTTTAAGGAAAAATCGTAAAACTGAAAATAGAAAAAAAAATATTATTATTAAGAGGGGAAAAAAACTGGTAAAAATGTACAAAAAATTACATAAACGGGGCCCACACTATACAAAATATTTTAGAACAAACTCTCATTTTTTCAATTTTAATATGTTACTTTGTTATTCATGTTTTAAAATGACCTTCAGGATATTAGATATTTTAATTTTTACAAAAACTACAGCACTATATCTTAGTGACTATATGAAATTGCTTACAAAAACAGTGATTATGTTCACAAAAAGGACTGCAAATTTTGAAATAAAACAGTGATTGATAAATCTGAAGGTCAAAACACTTCTACTGTTATACAAAACATTCACAGAAAATTTCAGCAAATTATTTTCAAAATTTTTTAAGCAATCGCTGTCCCCGATTGAGCATTTTCTTAAAAAACACATTTCGAGTAAAACGCATTTTAAAGTTTGACATCTTACTTAAAGTGGTGGCATATACTGTTACTAAAACATTTGTAGTCTTTATTTTAGATAATGAAAAAGTAATGAACTTGGTATTCTTATAAAGCTAATAAGATGGACTATAAAATAAAATTATTAAAAAAACGTCAATTTTCGGCAAAATTCACATTTTTAGGGTAGTCGGATACCATAAGGGGCTTGCGACAACTTTGAAATATATGAAAATGAAATATATGAAAAAAATGAAAATATGGGGACTTTTTTATGATTTTTAGATTTATTTAGTATATATATGTTAAGGAAAAAAATCCAAAAATCGGATACAGAAAAAAAATTATAATTATTAAAATAGGGAAAAGCTGGTGATTATGTACAAAAAATTATATAAACGGGGCCCGTTTTGTACAAATAGTAAATGAACAAAATCTCTCTCAATTTTTCAATTTTGGTGTGTTACTTTGTTATTCCTGTTTGAAATGACCTTCAGTATAAGAGATATTTTATTTTTTACAAAAACTAAAGTACTTTATTTTAGTGATTATATGAAATTTCTTAAAAAAAACAGTGGTTATATTCACATAAAGGACTGTAAAATTTGAAATAAAACAGCGACTGATAAATCTGAAAGCCAAAACACTTCTACTGTTATACAGAACATACGGAAAAAATTCAGTAAATTATTTTCAAAACCTTATGAGCAATCGTTGTTCCCGTTTGAGCTATTCGAAAAAAAAAAAAAAATATTTTAAGTATAAACCGCATTTTAAATTTTGACATCTTGTGTAAAGATATGGCATCTTCTTTTATTAAAACACATATAGTTTTTGTTCTAGTAAATGGCAAATAAAAAGCTTGGTATTTTTATTAAGCTAATAAGATGGTCTATAAAATAAAATCGTAAAAAAAAAACTGTCAATTTTTGAAAAAAATCATAATTTTAGGGTAGTCGGATACCTTAAACGTACATAAGCAACAATTTATGTATCAAAAAGGAAGAGCGATTGTTGTAAATCCATACATATGTTTCAGGAAACCAGTATTGTGAAATCTAGTCATATTAATTCCTACTTTTAAACTAAAATGCTCACGTTGTGAGGTGTGAAAGTTTTGAGAGAGTGATACCAGTTCAAGTATCGTCCACGTCATCTGAACGGTGTTCAAATTTACGAGATATGTTCCCAATAGTCCATGATCCTATTCAAATTGCGATATAAATAAAAATCAAATAAAGGCTACATTAGGAAGATGGAAACAATTCTCACCAATCTCTTCAGATACATATTAATATGAACAATTATTTAGTCCTCTTATTTTCATTGTCTTATACAGACAAATAATGAATTTTATTATTCGTATATTCCCTAATCAGAATGTTTCAATGGTAGTCATAAAATATAAGCACTCTAAAAGTCACATTTTAAATGTCATTCATTTAATTATTTTTCCTATAATTGCATCAAGCAATCAGAAATAATAGCGACTGTCGCAATCTGCTGTCGTCCTGTCAATTAGACGCTAGCAAATTGCGAACAAGCTACGATGTGTATATTAGAATTAAAGACATTTAAGTAGTGAAAGGACTATTTACATTTCCGACTGGTATGCCTGACTCGAATCAATCCGAACAGATTCGCAGGAACTAGAACTGATTAGTAAATGAGAAGTTCAAAGCTTTGACTCGTTACAGCTGCAACTTTAATTATGGTAGTTGATAATGGGCCGTATTCTTGTTGTTAGGAATTACATTGTTTGTGTCACGGTAACTAGTGAATGATATAATGACACTTGACCAATTTTGACCAATCAAAAAATGTCGCTATGTCGCTGAAAAAGTCATTGTTATTATTGAGTTCAAGCGTGAGCAGGAATGATGTCCTTTATTGTCTGCTTATCGAGGAATTTGGTGTCATTTTTGAAGAATTTTGATTCGATAAAAATCGGGAACTCTGTGTTACCTATGAAAATATATGCAATCATGTTCGTTCTCTTTATAACAACATTACCAGTGTGCAAATAAAATTCTCATTACTTAAAAATTTTAATTTAACACACAATTAATTTAAATATCAAAAAATCATTAATTTACTTATTATAAGTAAGGAAAAATAGCATTAGCGCAGAAATAACGAACTTTTTCAATGTCATCAGAGTTAATCAAATAAACCATTAAGCAGTAGAAGTGTCAGAAATATATGAAAAAATGACAAGCCAATGCAAAATTTTGTATGCTGTATTAATATGATTATTCATCAATTTTTTGTACACGCTATATGAGGTAAAAAAAATGTTATCTATATTTCTTGTTAGAATTTTTCAATTACTGTTTGACAATTTAATTGAGTTTCAGTCTAGTAGATTTGTACCATCCTTATGATTTTTGTAAGTGATTAAAAAATATACCGTAAAATACACCGTATAACTCTTAGGTATGTTTTCAAGCTGCAATTTTTAGTTTTTAGGTATATTCGCTGTATAAAGAGCTACCTCTTTTTTACAAATAAACCTGAAATACACTTGAGCAATTCTCTTATATTTTAAAGTAATTTATTGGAGGTATTATTCCAAGCTTTACTAAAAAAGAAAACTGCTACCCTGCTCATAAAAAATGTTAATTCTTTCAAAGAAACAGTATTTCGATCTATGTAGAAGTCTAATTTTTTCCTATGCTCATATTTTTTTCATTTTTAAAGCACTCGTTTTTATACGTCGGCACCCCTAAATTTCGATCTTATTTTTTGAGTTAAAAGGACGTGTTATATGCCAGGTTTTACGGTAGTTATTTTCAAAAAGAAATTATGTTATATTTTTCAATAAATTTTAGTTTTTATTGATTTAAAAAAGGGCATTTCTATTAACTTAATAATCTACATTAATATATTTTTTTTAATAAAACATATCTTCTGATATAATTTTTAATTCGTCTTTTTTTAGACATTACTGCATATACATGCTTTTCGTATCCTGTCAGACCTCTATATAAAGAAGGCACTAAATCCCGGAAAAAAGTTCGTTATATGGAAAATTCATTATATAGAGATTCATCTTTTTTAATATAATTTATGAATCACATAAAACAAAATTTAAATTCATAAACACTATATATTATAAAAGTAATTTTTCACACCTTTTTCAAAATTAATATATGCTTATTTTAAATATCTTACCCATCAAAAAAGAAAGAAAGTAAGAAAAACTATATGGAAAACAAGAAAAAAGAACGTCGAAGACTTCACTGTATTTTCTATGTTAAGAAAATAGTTTTATTCAAATTAATGAATCTTGTGAGGACATTTTATAATTTAAAGCATACAAGTAATATTAAACATACTATATTATTTTGTAATTAGAACACGGGGACTAGGGACAACTCCACTGAGGGTGAAAGAGGATATCGTTGATTTTTCTAATGAACTGGGCAATGGGGGTTAAAAGTTGCACTTCTTGGATGAAACATCCACAAGTCTATTGCTCTCGGCGAGTTGGGATCTAATAAAACCAGTTCAAGATTTATGACCACCATAAAATGTATTTTAAAGAGAGAATAACTTGAAATTTTTTCAAAAATACTTTAAAAAGAAAGGAGAAAAAAATTGAATCACAAAAGAAAAAAGTTCGTTATATAGAAAATGCACTTCGCTATAGAGAGGTTATGTTACGAAGAAAATCGTGAAATGTTCAAGGTTGCAGGAAAAAGTTCGCTATGTAGAAAAATTCGCAATATAGAGGTTCGTTATATAGAGGTTCGACTGTAATTTTATAAACAAAACTTTCCATATCAATCCCTTTTCTTAATTTCAGTAAAACACTTGTCTATCATTGAAATTATTTTTTTGAAAATTACACGTAATTTATTGTGTTAGAAACATTGTTTGAGATACTAGTAAAAAATATTTCATGAGGTCTTAATTTTTTCGATTATTATACATATTACTAATTCATTTTACACAAATATTGTTTTATATTTTGAATTATTCCTTTTTTTATATAAAACTTATAAAATGATATTATATTTTTAACAAAAACATAAAAATTTGTAATTTGCATAAGGTCTAAAAATATGAACAACCGTATTTGTAAAACATATAAAATATCCTCAGAAATTGTTCTTCGCTCATTGAATTAAATGCATTGGATAATTTTTTAACATGAAATTAATCGCGCTAAATAGAGTCATGATATTTTAAAACTTGTTCTTAAAAAAAAATATGCTTGTAAAACGTTTTTCTTTATAGAACAAAATAGCCACACACAAATACCATCATTTTTCTTTATTCGCATTTATTGACTCTATAAAACTGCTTTAGTGAAACAAGATTATCAAATTCTTTTATGAATAGTTTTATTATGTGTGATATTTTTGCCTCAAATTACTGTCAAAAGGACTAAGGTATTTCATAATTATATTTTTTCTTAGAAATTATCACAGAATAATTTCTTAAATTTTACAAATCATTCGATAAATTAAAAATATTTAAAGGTTTTTAAATAATATGACGGAAAATAAGGTCTTTTATTACTTTTCAAATTATGAAATAGTGTAAACTTCTATAATCAAAATTTTAACTCTATGGTTATTTTTATTAAAATGATACTGAAAAATTCATTTTTAACTTTTACTTCATAAATTTAACTTTTGTTATATCTTTGTCCAAAATTGAAATTAAAAAGCATCAAAAGAAATAAATTGTTGAGTATTAAATTTTTTCTTTGATATGATAATCTTCAGAAAGAACACACACACAAACACACACAAGAGATAAATCCTTAACTTCTTATAAGTTAACGTATCTGATTAAGTTGTGAATTTGTATCTCTTTCTAAAAATTAATTAATTACATTTAATGATAAACTGCTTGATGGATATACTAAACAATGCTTCTTTAATATTCAGTGAAAATAAATGAATCACTAATAAAAATTCAATAAATAAGTCCTTATCAGAAGCTTCAACAAAAGCATAGCAATTTGTTAAAGGGATTTTCAATTTATTTGGGGTAACGCTTGGCTGACAGTTTAAGCGTAACTTTACTGGAACAGTGTAAGGGAAAGAGTCAGTGCAAAATAATGGATTTAATATCTGCTTATGCTGCAGTGGTTTTTCTTTAAAAAAAGGGATTATTTACAGAAATAAAATAATTGAACATAAATAGAGAAACTGAGGAAAATTTTGTGGCCTTAGAAGCTTTATCTGTTTATTTGGACAAATAGTATATTACTGGAACGAATACATTTCAATTTGCTTGCAAAATATTGATTGCTGCGATTGTTATTGTAAAAAAATCTTAAATCAGTTCATATTTAATATGATTAATTGTCTTTTATTTTAGCATATATTAATACATTTCTGATGTATATGTTTTATTAGTGTCTTAGAGACTGATATTCTTATTTTTAATGTTTCATTTTTGTTTTTGTTACTTATGCCACCTGATCAACAGTAACATCAGATCAAGGCCCACGAAATTCATTGCGGCAAAGGGGTAGGTATACGCTTGTCTTTAGCCGTTGCTTTGAACACCATCCTGTTGACACTGGCTCGATTTCACCCTAATTTTGAGGAATACACCCTGAGGGAGGTCAGAGGACTTACCTTCCCCTTCCACTAACCTCACGAGAGGACTTGAGGCTCAACTGTTATTTAGAGCCCGATGCCGGAAAGACACTATACATTTCCAAACATGCATGCCTTCTCCTGGATTTGAGCCCAAGCCGAATGGCACAGAGCAGTCAGTCAGCATCACTATACCGGATGGGTGGCATGTTTCATTTTTAAAATCACTTATTCATTTACATGAGAATCTGATTTCTTTTATCACAAAAACACATTAAATATAATATTAAGACTTTTAAATTATCCAACTCATATTATAAATTATTTGGGGTTTATTTTCATTTGTTTCTCAAGTAAGTTTATTGAGAACAATGCTAAAAATAAATGTCAATTAGAAATGCAAAAAAATATAATTTAAAAAAAATAAAATATGCAATAGCAGTTTTAAATGCAATAAAAAATGAAGCACATTTTTTTTTTCATTCATTTATAATTTTCTTGCAACATATATAAAAAGAGGCTCAATTTTGTTTACATTGATCTTTAATTCAACTTAAAGGTAAGAGAAATTTCGTTTAATATATCTTTTTTTAATTATTTTTTACGAAAAGAAAAAAAAGGAACATAAAATAGATTTGTATTGTTTTCGAAACATTTCCAAAGTCCTTTAAATAGAAAATATTCAAACTTATTTTTATGTTTTAAATGACATCCTAAAATTATCTCTTCCCTTGTGATCACATTTATATAAGAGTTTATTTAAAATTATATAATGCTGGGCAAATTTAAAAATACTCAATATCTTACATTTTATGAAATAAGAGGAAAATTTAACCCTTAATAGTATCCATTTCAGAAATAAACTTTAAGATTATAAAGATCTTAAAACTAATCGTACGTTATAAATTGTACAGGGTATATACAGGGTATCTTAAGCAATATCTATAAGCAATGGAATATAACATTAAATCTTTGTTTTATGGAAAAGTCAGATATTGTGATACATTCAGATAATTTACATTATAATTTATTGTATACCGCATGAAAACACGTAATGCAGTCATTAACAATTAAAACAAATTTGCTGCCTTGATTTTGGCCGTAGAAAATTTTTAAATAAATAATTCTTCTACGAGCATCTGAACCTAAAAATATCCTATAAAGCTGAAACCTATAATTTCTTATGAATACTTTTCAACAACAAACTTATTTATTAATGCTGTATCACTAATTTTATTAATTATCAAGCTTATGTTTTAATCATGCTATAAAATGAAAACTCCATCATTTGTTCACCTCGGTAAGTAAACCGAAGATTAAAAATGCCACTAATTCTCACCTGCACGCAAGAATATCTTTCATAGTTATTGGGTCGTTTCTATGCTACAACTTTTGGTCATATTTCACAACTTGAATTATTGATATTGTCTAATAGATTGAAGCATAGTTTGGAAGCTTTAGAAGCGGATTGCATTGTTTGTAAACCTCATATGCATCGATAAATAAGACGATTCAGTTGATTTAGGATGATTCAGCCTCCTGCTCTGTAGTAATCGATGGATTTGGATTTATGTATTAATAGTTAAATCTGTATATATGTTAATGATTAATAAGTGTTGTGTTCAGATTTATGGTTTAATAACAAACTTTGATTATTATTTTATTCATATTGTTGATTGGAAAGTATTTTTCGGTTATAAAAATATTAATTTCATTCGTCGAAAAACATAATCTAAAGCACTAAATAAAAAGTTGCATTACGGAAAATACTTTTATATTCTTTAAAAATATTGCATTTTATCATTACTTCACTCAGGTGAATCTATTATATTTTATGAAATATTTATAAATTATGACTCTTTTGTGCTGTTTAATTCTTAAAAGGTTTTCAATACTTTAAAAACTTTTGGTATTAGTAGATTACTTTTACTTTATTTATGTATAATAAATAATTATTTGTGAAGTAATTCAGTTTGTAAATATTATTAAATGGTTCAAAGAAATGGTTGCAGATATACTATTAAAGCATAAAAATGATAATACATGACATTGATGACATTATTGAAACATATAATTTTATTAAGAAAGGAACAAGTTAATAATTTCTTAAGGATGTAATAAACAACATAAGATGCAGTAAAATTTCTCGAAATGTTTCCATAATGAACATCTTGGAACTTAGAAACAATTTTTCACTAGTTATTTAATTCTTCTCGAGGATAAAATTTTATGTTATTATTATTATTATTTTATTTTTAATGGGCTGCGGATTGGTATTTTACCAAAATTTGAAGTTAA
>BMAV01008547.1:0-25176 GCA_019973955.1 Trichonephila inaurata madagascariensis
AATAAAATGAGGCAAAAATAAAAGTAGAAATTTACAAGATACTTATCATGTTTTTTTTCTAAATCAAACGTGGTTGGAAAGAAATCTTTTTTTTTGTTTTACTAAAAGATAATAAAAAACCCCTTTTATTTAATGAAATGAATTAAAAAAATAATACAGTAATTTACTTGAGTCTTTTTTTTCCAGATTGGAAAAAGCTACGTCGCGAATAACAACTGATTCCTAAGCGGAAACAGTACCCAAAAACAGGTCAAAGATATGTCGACACATTAAAATGTCCTTCTTAAGGGGAAAACGGTATAAAAAGCAAAGTTATATTGATGCTACAAAAGTGTGTGTCTTACCGGGGAACTTTATTTAGACATGTAAAACAATGTAGATGCCAAATACAGCAGCAACGAGGAAATGGAATCAAAGATAGGGTACACGTGTTGGTGCTTTAAAAACAACCCCCAAGGCCCATCACACGTACTTTTTTCCATGCAATTTTTCGCCCAATCTGGGGGAAGATTGCGTAAAAAAAACGACATGCTCTAACGTCGGCCGTGCTCTATCTCCACAATAAAAAATTACTCACCGTTTTTTCTGCTTCGGCGAAACCCAAAATTATTTCTTTTTTTCGCTTCTTTTGTTGATGGGCGTAAACAAAAATTGAGCCCATCCTGTTTAAAAATATTATACGCCGTTAAAATATTATACAGCATATCAAATTTGTTAGCGAAACCGGGCTCCCTTTTTAAAATTTTCAGATGAAATGGAATTGAACGATTTTTCCCCACTTTAAAAAGGTCGAAAAATTAAATTTTGCATATTTGGAAGGACCTGTACAAAAATTTTTTTTTTTTGTTTATTTCCGATCGGCCCCCCTAAAAAGAAAGGAACCTAAGGATTTCGAGACTTCACAAACATTACACCTTTTCCCAGATTTGGGATATCTTTTCTTTTTAAAAAATTGGGGGACTAATTTCCCAAATTTCCCTTCTCAAATTTGGGATTAAAAGATTAAGTTCACCCTATAAAAACGAAAAACTTTGTACGCAATTTCTTACCATAATATAAACAGCATTGTCTAGTTTTTCTGAAATGGAAATAAAAAAAAAAATTAAAAAAAACCCATGCATGCGAGCATATTGCAGTCGAAAATAAAACAATTAAAATAATTATTAATTTACTGAAAGGAACCAAAACAAAATACATTCTAACATGATAAAAAATAAAATACACATTCACACTGATGTAAGATACTTATAAATATATCAGTGCGGCAAAAAGTATATAATAATTGATTTATCAATACTATATTAAAAGCAAGTTTAGTAACTACTAGTGATTTCCATGGGCTTCCATATCAAAATAAAAAACAAAATTTGGTACTATGTCTTTTTATAACATTAAAGGCTTTTTGTCACCCATCCGGTATAGTGATTAGCGACGCTGACTGCTGTGCCTGGGCTTTTTTCGAATCCGGAAGCATGGATTTTTTAAAAAGAAATGCCTTCGCGGCAGGGGGGTACTCGAAACAGCCATCGAGCTGCAAGTCCTCTCGTGGGGGTTTGGCGGGGATGAAAAGGGGGTCCCTGACCCTCCTTAAAGGTTTCTCCCTCAGATTGAGGGGGAAAAACGAGATAAATCATTCTGTCACCTGTGAGGGTGCTAAAAGTACGGAAAACGACGCGTCACTTTGCCTTCCTGAGTTCGGGGGGGCGGATCGGGCCCTTTTGATTGGTGGCACTAGAAACAACAAATGCATGCGTTTTTGTAAATCGAAAAAAAAAAATAAAAAATAAATTATTTTTAAAAAACAAAAAAACACGTTTTTTATGTTTAATCGAACTAAAAGAAAGGAAATAATTCTTAATATAGAATAAAATGATTAACAAAAAATTAAATTTCATTGTGGAAAAAGCGTGCTTTGTATTCATTTTTTCACAACTCAGCATTTTGGGAAAAAACTGTAAAAAAATAAAAAATTTATATGTAGAGCACCCCCCCCTCTTACCCAAATGACATTTTTTCTGTTAATCTTTTATTCCAAAAAATTATTTCTTTAAATTTGATTAAGATAAAAAAGTTTCTTTTGTTTTTTTAAAAAATAATTTTTGTTTTTCTCCGTTTTAAAAATTTGGGGTTGATGTTAATTGTATACACTTATTATTATAATTACTGTACCTTTTAAAACTTAAAAAAACAAAAGCTTTATGGGTGCTTCCCCTGTCTTTGGATTCAAAGACAAATTTACTCCATTCAAATTTTTATTTTTTTATTTTTTTTATTTGGAATATTACATGATGGGGGAATTTGGATTTTTCCCCCTGATTTGTTTTAACCAACAAAAAAAAACGGAACATTCTATGTTATCTAATTATTTTATGATTGCATTGGTTAGAAGAAGCTATATTATTGTAAGCATACATACTTGTGATAAATAGAACCAAAACACGATATTTGCTGTTATAAGTTAAGAGTTTATCAGGAAAATGTCAAAATTTTTTCTGTAGAGAAAAAAAAACCATGCATTATTGTACTCGAAAGATACTTAAAGGGTACAGCTTGGTAGATTAAAAAAGTTTGTGCTAGTTTAAAAAACGTATTTTTTTTATTATTATTCTAATATTTATGCACGCTACTCGACTATTATTAAATTTTTACATTTCTAATATTTTTCACTCCTTTCATTCTTTTTGTTTCGGTTCATCTGGGTTTTGTCTCAGATTAAAATGCCAAAAGAACACTTAACGAAGCTCTTATTTCTTACCAATCAATGAGACATACAGTTCATGCACGACAAAAATAACTATTACTAATCCATAGAACATGTTATCAAATTAGCAAGAACTTCAACAATGAGAAAACCAAGAAAAGCTTTCGCAATTCCAAAATTATAAATGGTTTTCATGGTAATATTTTTCCAAAGGCTTTGGAATGCAATAAAAGGACCTTGACAGTGTTAGCAAAGGATTTGCTTATTTATGCGTGCAGTATTGCACACATGTAGAGAGAATTTTCACAATTGGTAAGCACTCAGAGATAGAACAGTATCACTGGACGGTCTTATTCATGCATTTACTTATACCATCATTGCATAACCTTTAGTGAATTCCTGATAATTCAGTTCTGCAAAGTTCAATTGTTTTCAGTGCCATTCTTAAAGGTTTAGCATAGAGAACTGAATGATACTTTGCGTTGTTATATCAACTTGTACAGAAAATATTAACTGGATAAAGACTGGTAGAAAACTGTGTTATGAAAAGAGCTACGTTTCCCAAATATATAAGGGTAGCTGCCCTTAACATCCCAAGTATATTCAAGCCTAACACAATTGGAGATAAGATAATTGCAGATGGTTATGAAGGATCACTACTGAACTGTCTGGCGGAAAAACTGAATTTTAAGTATGAGGTTATTCTGTCTCCTGATGGTCAATGGGGTTCACGGCACGAAAATGGAACCTGGGATGGAATCATTGGATTGATACAGAGTGGGAAAGCTGATTTCGGGATGCCGGCTTTGGGTATGACTGAGGAAAGGAGCAAAGACATAGATTACAGCCTCCAGTATACTATACTTGAAAAAATTTTCGTGACTAAAGAAGCTGGAGAAATGCCTAAAATCGCAGCCTTCACTTATCCGTATTCCCCAAACGTTTGGATCTTGTACATTTTGATGACGCTCACAGCAGCTGTCTTGTTCCAAAGAATGATTTTCAAGAACGCCACTGTCTTGGGAAGTTTTATCTCTGTGTTGGGAAGCATCGTTTCACAAGCCATGGAAAATGTCAGAGATACCCCTTGGAGGAAGGTGCTTCTTGGTCTGTGGCTGTCGATTGCTACCGTCATGCCTTTCTTGTACAACACCAGTTTCCTGTCCTTCTTAACAATGCCAGAGAAAATACCCATCCCAAGAACATTCGAAGAGTTGTCGAAGGAAGTTCTGGGTGGAAAGTACAAGTGCCTGACTCCAATAGGAACCGTCGATCGACAATTGTTACGCGAGAGTAACTTTGATTATTTGGTGAAGATGGTAGAGGTCATTGATAAAAACAACTGGGAGTACCCGTTCGAAAAAAAGTTTGTGGAACAGTTGAATGGACCAGTTGCTGTAATCATGCCAAGAATAGGTATGAATATACTCCTCGGAATACCACCGTATCTAAATATGAAATCTTCTCTCGATAGTATGGCCATCCGGTATGTAGGCATCGGACTACAGAAGGGATTTTGCTGTAAGAAACAACTGAATTCTGTGCTGCATGGTGTTCTCAGTGGTGGGCTGTTTGAGAAATGGCTCAGAGACCAAACATTTCTCACCACCTTGCATGATAGAATGAATGTAAAATATGAGGAAGAAACTATGCAGCTTACCTTGGATGATTTAAAATTGGCTTTTTTTACGTTGTTGACTGGATATGCTTTAGCAATTTTAGTTTTCTGGCAGAGATATTGATTCCAAAAAGCTTCAACATTTTTTACTCTTAAAATTGCCTTGGACCTCAATAAAAATATGCGTTGTTTCAATACTTATCAACGGTAAATGTTAGATAGTTCCTTGAACACTTAATTCATAAATGAAAGAATATCTTTAAATCAGCGTCTCTCAAACCTTGGGGCGGAGCATATCTAAGATTCGAAAATAAAGTATTATTTTTAAAAATTATTAATTTGCTGAAAGGAAGCAAAACAAAATACATTCTGACATAATAAAAAATAAAATGCACATTTACACTTAAGTAATATATTTATAAATATATCAGTACCGCACTATGTATTTGATAATTAGTTTATCAGAGCTGACTTGAAAAAAAGTTTAATAATTACTAGGGACTCCCATGAAATCTTACGCAAAATTTAGTATTTATCTTGATAATTTGCGTGGTTTATAACTAAAACCTTATTGTAGCCTTACGCACCAAACTACATTATTATTGCGTTCAATAAACGTTGTCGTAAGGAGAAGGCTCGGTGAAAATTATGATTGAAAATTGGAAAAGCAAATTTTGAAAAAGGTTTTGGGAAATATTGCCTTTAAAACCGACTACGTTCGGGAAAAGCGATTTTAAAAAAAACGTATAAATGGATAATTTTCGTGATATTTAGTGCTACTTTTGATTAGAATGCTGTATAAAATTGTTTTAAAGGGCATTTTGACAATTTTTTTTTTTTTTAAATTACAAATTTTGGCAAAAAAAAAACTTAGAATAATTTTTTTCAAAATGTTCTCCTTTTGAAAAAAGTTTATTATAATAATATTTTTTCCTTATCTAGCTCAGACCCCCCTACAGAGGGTCAACTAGAATTTTGAATATATGTTGAAGGGGTTATCCATATTTTTCGACAAAAGAGGGGGGAAATTTTTAAAAAAAGAACGCCCATAATTATTTAAATGGTTGTAACTCTGAAAATAATGTGAATTTTTCAAAAACCATAGTTGAGCCTCTGTAAAGAGGTTTTGGTATATAAGGGAAAATATTTTATAAAGAAGCATTTTTCACAAAAGAGGGAAAATTTTGAAAAGAGATTATTCTAAGGTTTAATTTTTTTCCAAATATTGCATTTAAATGATTTCTTTTGTCAAAATGTCCCAAAACAATTTTATACATGTAGTTTAATCAAAGCACTAAATATAAAAAAAATTATCCATTTATGCGTTTTTGCAAAATCAGGTTCCGAACGTAATGGGATACCTTGGGATCCGACTATTTTGACAATTTTTTTTAAAAAAAATGAAGATATGGGGATTTTTTGTTTTTTTAGATTTATTTAGTATTTTTTAAAAAAAAAAATTTTAAATTGAAAAAACAAATATATATATAAATTATTATTTATTTTTAAAATGGGAAAAATTGGGTAAAATGTGAAAAAAATTACATAACACCGTTGTAAAAAAAATTTTTATGAACAAATTCTAAAATTTCTTTTTTGATGTGTTACTTTTTATTATTTTTTAAATGACCTTCAGGATAAGAGATATTTTAATTTTTACAAAAACTAAATTTATCTTATGACAACATGAAATTGTTTAAAAACAGTGATTATATTCCATAAAAGGGCTGTAAATTTTGAAATAAAAAAAGATTTATAAATCTGAAAGTTAAAAAAACTTTTTTTGTTATCGAATATCCCCAAAAATTTCGAAATTATTTTGAAAACTTTTTAGCAATCGTGTCCCCGTTTGAGTTTTTCGAAAAAAAAATTTTGAGTAAAACACATTTTTAAAAATTTTACATCTTTTTTAAAGTTATGGATTTTTTTTTACTAAAACACTTGTAGTTTTTGTTCTAGTGAATGGAAAATAAAAAACTTGGTATTTTTATAAAGCTAAGAAAACGGCATATAAAATAAAATCATAAAACAATTTGTCAATTTTTGAAAAAAAATCATGATTTTAGGGTAGTCGGATACTTTAAAGGTGTGATTCGTGTATTTGTACTGTCCTCTCTTTAGTTTAATTTCATAGGCAAAATTGTTATAACTTTTATATTGTTGTTATGTTATTGCAAAATTGTTATAGTTTCCTTAGAAAAAGTCTGTCACTCCTGGCTAAGGATTGCTGCATCTTTCTTTCTTTTTTTTTTTTTTCATTTCTGCGTAATTTTTCGAATCAATCTTATTTCCTCCCGAAGGATTTTTTTCCCATTTTTCTTCATCTGTGGCCGCGGTAGCCTAGTGGTCAAGGTAACGGACTCCTGGTAGGCATGTCATGAGTTCGAAATTAGTACCACTGAACACCCGCCGTGTAGGGTGTTCGTTAAATCTGTCAAAGTTCAAATGCCCTTCCATTGGTGAATTTAGGAGAAGGGGGGGCACTAGCTCAGGTGTCGTCTTCTTCACTTGACCATGGTTCAAAATTACGAGGTTCATCTCCAAAATCCCTCGAGTAGCTAGCTGAATAGAGCAACATTAACATTCACTCACTCACGCATTGTTCTTCAAGTATCCAGTATTTAAGATGTGTGTTAAATGCTGTTTTCAACACCCCATGTACATTGACATCTTAAGACTTCTTGAAGCCTTTGAGCCCCTATCCTAAAGTACGCCCCACCTGCGACTGTTTCCATTTGGCAGTATAGCATACGTTGTCAGATACTAGTACAAACGGCAACCAATGAGAAATACATGTCCATAGCTCACAATCTTACAAACGCAGGCACAAGCCAACTTGACCAAGGTCTAGACACAGACGACGGTCACAACATAATAATAGTCTTATCATTGTTGCCATTTGACATATAGGTCGAAATTCCTAGTTTTTCTGAAAATATGTCCAAAAATAATATTTGATAGATTTTTTTTTTGATTATGCACTTATTAACCCCTTAACTGACGAGGGAAAGCTACAAATTTCACGCCCTCCTCCCCAGTGCAACCGTTTTTCTCACACGCACGTGTTGTTATGCGGTTTATTGGGAGAAATAGATGGCGGTTTTTTCAATCAAAAAATTGTTTATTTTCACTTTCAAAAGAAAAGTATTAAATAAGAAAAAGAAAATACGAAATTTAATGTCTATAAGCTACAGTAGTAAAAAATAAAAAGAACTATACCTGATCTGTTGTGAGATATATTCTGAAAAAGGGTTGAACATATAAACAGCATCACTTTCAGTGCATTGCTAGATAGGTTTACGGTGGATATTTTTCCTTGCACAAACATGCTATTACACACTGTAAGCGAAAATGAGAGCAAATGAAGGATACAAAACAACACACTCAAACGAAAAAATAAGGAAACTATGAATTTTTCACCATTCCTGGAATATACCTTTTCAAATTTCTTTCCCGCCTCTTCTCCAAAATAAGTAAATCCTCTGCAAATGTTTTGAATGTACTTATATTTTTTTCTAAGCCGTGGTGTAGTTTTAAACAAAGCAAGACAATGCAAGTCCTTTGGAAGGACGAGTATACATGTATAGCGCACAAACCGGACCAGCTAAGCGGGACGTGTATACATATACACCTGTGTCACTTAGGCTCCCTTCACACAAACGATTCCGAGTTTGTAGCGATCTTTCCAATTCAATGCGATTCTGAATGAACAGAGATTTGCCTTCACACAGCCACGGGTCAATCATTCTTCCATCAGTTGCTGACAAACATGAATGCTGTTTTTAATGTTTTAAGACGATTAACGTTTCAAGCTATTAATTTCACAACTGTATCCTTATTCAATTATTTTCAAATTGAAATACATAAAACAAAAAATATAAGAACGGTTTTATTTTTTTATTTTTTTATTTTATATTTTGCCTGTTACTATCAAGTGTAATTATAGTCTGAAAAGTAGTAACAAATAATAAATATGTATTGTAACTATATTATAAAGCAATTACTTTTACAAATAATATATCTAATGTTTTAATGTTCCAATGTTAATGTTTATATTCACAGCTTTGAGCATATAACAACTAGTTTGATTATGTATTTAAAATTTTTCTAATACATTAATGAATTAAAATTTCATGCTTTACATTTTGTTAGTTTTATAACAAAATTTGAGATTATGTAGTAATAAAATGGAATCCTTTTAAAATTAAAATTATCGAAAATATTGGTTTTTATTTTATTTTAGTTTCATGATAAATATTTAATTTTTTCTTCCCAAAATTAAATATTCTTATCAAATTGATTTCTGAAGTATTTAAAACCTTCCCTAGAATATTCCTCCCCCAAAACACATTTGCTTTTAAAGTATTATTAAGTAAAAGAATAAAGTTTTCAAATTTCTAAATTAAAAAACTACATGCAAAATAATTTATTTTTTGGGCGCAAGATTACAGGGATAAATAAGCTCACACTTGGCGACAAGAACTAGAGTTATTTACATGACGAAAAAGAATACTATGAATACCAAAAACATAAGCGCCATCTATTGGCATAAAAACAACTCATGCTAACCAACAGGAACATTATCTCAAACCTCTGAAATCGGGTTTTTTTAATAGAAACTATATGATATAATCACTAATAACATAAAAAAAACAGTGAAAATCAACACTCTATTTGTTTGAATTCACTTTTTTATTAAGAAATAGCTCCCGGCTGCTGGTGAATCAGGGAAGAAAATCTGACCTGCCGAATCACGCGTGAGTGGGAATGAAGACGGATTGAACCGGTTTTGGTTGGTGTGAATGCGGGAAGCGAATCTTGGCTTATTTGAGCGGGAAATTACGATGCCGAATCCTGGTCGATCAGACAAGTTTGATGGTGAGTGAATCGGAGTCGTTTGGTGTGAAGGAGCCTAAGAGATTAAGGCCGAGTCGAGAGCGAGGCGAGGCCCTCTTGAGTCTGAGGTCTGGGTCCAGCTAACCCATGCCTTAAGACGCCTCTGCCCAGGTAAACTTCTTTGTAATGGAAATTCACGAAATTCTCTTTACTCAAAACATATTTCATTGTACAATCATTGCTCTCTAACAGGGGAGAAAAAAGTTATTTTAGCAAAATATTTTGTTATAAAACAATCCGTGATAGATTTCTTCTGTATGCGTTTATTTACTCTGCTTTTAAAACTTTATTCCCCCGTTTTCAATTTCCGCCAAACCTTGGAGTATAAGTACACCAAGAGACACAAAACGCTTCAGAATACCCGAAAATCTCTGAAATCCCTTTTTGAATTGAATTCTGGCAGTGATTTTCAAACTGTATTAACACATGGAATCTTTAGCCGCAACTCATCTCGTAAGTGGAAAAATATTTTAAAATAATGTATATATACGTTGTAATATTATGTATAATATGTTGTAAGTATTTCATGTAAAGGCTTCATGTAAAGTGGTCTCTTGAATTATATTTGACAGTGGTCTTCAAACTGTGTTTCACCGAACCCTAGGGTTTTACGAGGTATACCCAGGGGCTCACAGGTCAACATATAAAAAGAAAAAGAAAATTCTAAATGTGTATATTAAATAGATTCCCGTTCTCTATGAAATTTGTATAGTGACAAGCATCTAAAACTCATCTTGGTCATTAAAACTGAAAATTTCTTATTTATATATATAACCTTATTTCGTAATATATTCTTATCTTTTATTATAATATAATAAAAGAATATTCAAACACTTTTTTTTTTACATGTACTACCTCATAGATTTTTTCTCATCCCAGGTTTCACGAAACACTTTTATAATCTTTTATTAGAATGTTTTAAAAAACTAAATAGAGTTTTCTAACGGAAAATGCTCCTTTTTTTCATTTGGGGGGGGTGGGGGGAACACCTGTAACGAAGGAAAGGGAACAGCTTATCGATATTTCAACAGATTCGACGTTAAAAGAGAGCTCTTATAAATTCCAGGTTGCAAACTACAAGTCACACAGGGGTTTTTAACGGGATAAATATTTTTAAAGATATTCAGAACAATATACACTGGGTGCAAACTTAAGCAACAATGTAAAATTTAGCAGATAGCCATGAAATTGCAGAAAAGGAGGTCTGGGGATCAGTAGAGGGGAAAACATAAGTCAGTAGAAACGCATGCGTATGCAAATATCAGGGAAAAAAACGTCAGAAGCGATGTGAGCGTACCAAAAAGGGATGCGGCGCGCAAACAAAAGCGGAGGTCGTCGGGGACTATAACATTTTTTTTTTTCCATACGTTGAATCTGCGTTATATTTATTAAACTTACAGTGTTTTAAAATTTTGTTTTTCGTTATAATAATTTCTAGTTTCTTTTTGATTGATTTTAGAATTTAAAATTTTTAGTTAAATGCTCATTTTTTTTGCGACATTGAATTTCTATTTTTAAGAAGATAATAAATGAAACATATTCTCCGTTCGGGCCATATGATTTTCGGGGAAACTCTAATGATAAATTTAGGGAAAAGATTTTAAAAATTTTTATAAATAAGGAACTATAAGTGTCCGGGGTTTCCCCATTATTCTGTAACCCGCGAATATGGATTTCACATTCTGAATATAAAACTGGTGTGCAAAACTTAAGCAACAATGTAAAAATTTAGCAGATAGCCATGAAATTGCAGAAAAGGAGGTCTGGAGATCGGAGGGAACACGTAAGTCAGTGAAATGTCATGCGTATGCAAATATCAGGGAAAAAAACGTCGAAGCGATGTGGGCGTACGCAAAACGCGTGATGTCGGCGCGCGCTGCTCAAGAGTAGAATGAAATGAAGGACGAAGACGCAATTCACCATATTCTCTGCAAGTGCCAGTGAGTCAGTTCGTGAAATATGGCTAGAAGAAATCATCTGGATGACTTCACACGGGAAGAATGATTGGAAAGCTGGGGGAGGAGCGTACTGTCACCAGTGTAGCTGCAGAGTTCGGAATCAACAAAAGTGTCGTTTCGCGCGCGGAAGCGTTCCAAAAACCCCAGGTACAGCTGTTAAGAAAGGTTGGTGTGGCCGCCCGAGGACGACAACGCAGGGATGACCGATATATCATCCTGCAGGCGAAAAGTTCGAAAGCAGTCAGCAAGCGCCATTGCTCAGAAACTCTGTACAGCAACAGGTCGACAAGTGTAGCGGTTTTACCGTGGCCCGACGCCTTCACAAAGGGGCCTGTTCACCCGCCGTCCTGAAAGCTGCCTCCCGTTGAAAGATGGCCACCGAAGCCACCGTTTACAGTGGGACAGAGAGCACAAAAACGGGACAACTGATCAATGGAGTCGTGTTCTCTTACGGATGAGAGTCGGTTCAATACCAAAGCGATTCTCAACGCGTTTTGATTTGAGAGAGATCGGGACCCGGTTTTATCCCAGTAACATCAGGAAAGACATCGTTACGGGTGGTCCGGGAGTTCTTGTTGGGTTGGCATTATGCTGAACGGCGGAACTGAGCTTCCCATTTTCGACAGAGGGTCTGAAAACCGGGGATCGCTATTGTGGGGGAGGTACTTCTTCCCCATGTGCATCTTTTCCGAGGTGCCATTGGCCCAGACTTCATCTTTATGGATGACAATGCCCCGCCACATCGCACTCTTGCTGTTGAGGAGCTGCCGAAGGAAGATATCACTCGAATGGATTGGCCAGCGTGCTCCCCAGATTTAAATCCCATCGAACATGTGTGGATGCTTTGGGGAGACGTATTGTCACACGCTTACATCATCCGGAGTACAACCAACAACTCAAACAGATGTTGATTGAGGAATGGGCACTCCTACCTCAAGAAATGTTGCACCAGCTGGTTCAGAGCATGCGGAGACGGTGCAAAGCAACCATTGTAGTAAGGGGAGGGCATATACCATATTAAGGAACATCTGCTTGTTGTTCTTCCTGTTGGATAGACAATCATGAGTGACGATACTATGCGTTCAATAAAGCTTGTTTTTGTTTGATTCCATACCTTATGCGTTGTATTCCTTTTTCAGCGCCGATGCTTTCGTCATCCTTTACGTACATAATACTCTCCCTCATTTCAGAATTTCATGTCTCTCAGATGATTTTTCGTGAAGTTATGGCAATAAACCCACCTGTTGCTTAAGTTTTGCACACCAGTGTATTTAAGTTGAAAACATTTATCAACGGGAGAGACAGAAACAATATATGAAAGCAAATAATATGCAGAATACGAAATGCAACTGTAGATAATGTCAACAGATCTGGACTTCGACAATTTGTGTAAAAAAATGCTAGGGCATATATCAGTTACTGAATATAATGCTTGTGTAAGTGACATTTGAATCATAAATTAATGTTATCATAATAAGAGAGCATTATATTAAAAAATTGCATTAAGACTTAAAAATAAATACAATATTTTTTTTTCAAATTGTTGTACATAAAGTACGCTTAATATGTTATTTTACGATATTTTCTTCAAAGTGTGGGGGGCAGGGGTTTCCCCCAAACACCTCATAGTTCTTAGGATTCTGTGTATCGAAAATTTTGAAGACCACTAACATATAGTAACTTGGGTTTACACCTAATCTCAATGTCTAAATTCTGCCCTATTTCAATGTCTAAAAATTATCTGAAGTCATTCTGCTTTTAATATGTCCCCTTTCTCTCGATATGCAAGTAATTTGCGAAGTACATTGAGAAAATTTTTCGCTTAAATAAGCTATGTGTATTTTCTTGTATTCTGTATAAATTCTTCATCAAAAAAAAAAAAAAAAGAAAGAAAGAGAGAGAGAGAGAGAAAAAAAAAATAGGAGCTTTTTTCACTTACATTTCGTTTTTAACGTTTGATCAAGTAATGTAGAAGTCTTCAAACTATGTTCCGTGGAGCCCTGGCGTTCCACGAGTTAAATTCGGAGGTTCCGTGATATTTTTTAAAAAAAAATTTTAAAAAAATGGAAGTGTATTCAAAATAGATTCACACACATTTAACTTATAGAATTTGTGCAACCATGCGTATGGTGAAATTTAATGGGGAGACTTAATGATATATATATATATATATATATATATATATATATATATATATATTAGCAGTTAGTTATTATATATATATATATATATATATATATATATATACAGAATATTTTTAGTCATTCCTCCGACTTTTACTTCTTTGCACTTATGAGATCGTGTGTTATTACCAGAAATACACTATGGTAGAAACTCATCTCAACAAAAGTGATAAGACACATTCGAATTTTGTTAACATTTTGAAAGGGGACAATTTTTTCAAAACTCGGGCATCGTAAGAAACTTGTGGCAATTTAACTTCAGAATTATTTATCCAGCTTCTGCGGTTATTTAGATACGACAGAAATCGGATTATCGTCATTATATGTTTAAAAAGAAAAAGGTAATTATATCTTTAAGTGTAAAGTTTTTTGCTTGTAGTCCTTTAAATTTAAAGTACAAGTATTGTAACCATTGTGTAAGATGAAGTTTAAAAACTTTATTGCATTTGGCTATTATTATATATTTTATTTTTACCTTTAAGTTTTATATAAAATAATATTTCCTATTAGGAAATGAGTCATTAAGAGATAAAAAAAAATCCATTCGATAACTAGGATAAATCAGAAGCCTTGCCAGTGAACTGTAGGAAAAAACAGATTCGAAGGTAAAATTTTAATTTAAGCAAGAACAACTTTTAAAATTTCAATTGCAGATCATATGAATTAGAAGTTTCTCACACAGCTGTAAATATTTGAATACCACTCATGTAAAGGTATTTGAGCTAAACTCATTCTGAATGCGAACTACGTGTGTGTGTGTGTGTGTGTGTGTGTGTGTGTGTGTGTGTGTGTGTGTGTGTGTGTGTGTGTGTGTGTGTGTGTGTGTGTGTGTGTGTGTGTGTGTGTGTGTGTGTGTGTGTGTGTGTGTGTGTGTGTGTGTGTGTGTGTGTGTGTGTGTGTGTGTGTGTGTGTGTGTGTGTGTGAACAAATTAAACACATATTAAATGCGAATACAGATAACACTTCAACACAGCTATACTTTTCTATTTGAGTAAAACGATGAAAGCACATACACTGAGTCACTACATATAATTTAAGAAAAGGTGATATCTAGAGCATGAGAATTAATGCTACTATTGAAAGTTTTTTTTTTTCTTTTGATGCCTGCGAGTTGTCCAGCTTCCTCTTCAAACGAGAAGCCCTGATAAATCGGTTGCTCCTTGTTCAATTTTTCGAAATTCATTTTTGAAATTTTGGATATAATTTTCTAGAGAGTTTAGCAGACTAAATCCTTTTTACAACTCACATTCAACTTATTGTAATGATTTGCTGGTAGCATTTATTCTCTGGAGTATGATATTCCAAATCATGGTTATTAGGGAAATTTCATATATGTCGATCTGTTTCCAAAGGGAAGTTGCCTCCAGCATTGTAGTCTTTTTTTTTTTTCTCTCTTTAGTCGTATCACAGATTTTAGCCAGGGCTGTTTTTTTGAATCTTCTCTATTAAGGCCTAAATTCAATTAGCTGGAAATGTTTGCTTTGAACTAGGTACATCTTTTATAACATAAATTCACATTTGCTTCATTTATCTTCATTATGAAATTCACTGATGGAAATAAAAGTACCATCAATAAGAAGTTGTACTGTATGAAAGAAAGTTGGTAGGTGTGTTTATTCATCTGAAATACGACTTTGATTCGAATTAATGTGAAATATGACTTAGGCACACTGGGATGGCACCTAAAGCAGTGTTTCTCAATGTGTGGGGTGCGACCCCCTGGGGGCGCGAGCATATCGAAAATAAAAGATTAAAAAAAAAATATTTACTGGAATGAAGTAAAACAAAATACTTTCTGACATAATAAAAAAAAATGCACATTTACACTGATATAATTTATATAATCATCTGCCATATTACGTCATCAAAAATAAAAGCTTCTACTTCAAAAGCTCATTAGCAATTTTTGATACTATCACCAAAAAAAAAAACATTTTATTTGATTTCCTGTAATCCCATGATGACAGATTTTTTTATTACGTTTTCTTTTCAATTCTAAAATACTACTCTTTCAGAGAAAAAACAAAACCCAGACCCATAATCAAAAAAATTTTAGGAAGATATAAGAATTCCTCACTGTCATCAGCTGTAGGCAGCATAATGCTTTTCCTGCGGTTTGAACTTCGAACTTACTTGTACGGTTAGTTACGTCACTGCTCTTTTGCATTCGTTTTTTCATTTATGGAAGTTGTAAATTAATTATTTCTGCTGCTGTTTTTTCCTTGTAAACTATTTTTATGATTTTTGGAAAAGCACAGAAAACACTTTGAAGGATTACTAGGCCAAGATTTATTTTTATGAGTGTTCCCAAACATATAAAGCATATTGAAAAACGTTTTGCAACATTTTTAGTACAATATTTTTTCGTACAGTATTTAGTATTTTTTAGTAATAAATACACTTTTAATACGGGAGCGGTCACGTCGAGCACAGAGTGCCTGAAATCGGTAATTTTGGCAAAACTGTTTAATTGTTACCAATTGCCCTCACACTATCCTCCTGTTTGACAGTCTTAACGGGGAATTAAAAATATATTTGGTCACATATCTCCCCTTTTTTGGGAGGAAAACGTTTTTTACAATCTACAGTACTTTGTTTTGACTGGAGTTCCCTGGTGCGATCACTTTTTTCCCAAAATATTTTCTGTGTTCATGCTACATCCCCTCTATGAATAACTTAGTGATTTTGATTGCCTTATTATACGACTAATTGTGATTTGGTAATTGAGCATGATGAGTAGGTAAATGTTTGGTAATAGATCAGAATATATATATATATATATATATATATATATATATAAAAAAAATGAGCATCTTTGATCTTTTATTGAAAGAATTTAAAAACGAAAAAAAAAAAGGGGGATAAACCGGAAATAATGCATATTAAAATAAATTTGAAAAAAGCGATGAACATGAAACGAAAAAAAATTTTAAAAGGCTACAAAAAAGAATCCATAAACTAAAATATGAAGCCATAGTTTTAAAAGCCCCTTTTGCTTTGTAAAAAACACAAAGCAAGCAAAAGTTCAACATCTATTTGTCAAATAAAGGACAGTAAAATTACAATAACTTGAAAAAATATGACATTTTTGCCTGCAAATACATTCCCCTTGTAATTTGGGAAAAGGTTTTGGGGTTTGTTTTTTTTTTAAGGTCCCCACTTTTAAAACTTTTAGTTCAGTTTTTTTGGGTTTTTTTCCAAAAATTATCAAGAAAAGTTGAAAACCTTAAAAGTAGGAAAGTTTTTTTCCTTAATTAAATTATTCACTGGAATTACGATTTTATGTGTATTTAAAAAATAATTTAAAAAAGGATTGGGGATTTAATACCCCGCTCGACTTTATATATGCCGCCTGCTCCAGGGTTAAAAAAGTTGGTCTTTCCGCTTTAAATATTAAAATAATACAATTATCTTATCGGAATTTTTATTATTGTTCATTATTCAACATCAATTCTAAATGCTAATTTTGGGGGGCTTAAAATTACAGTTCGCTTAAAACAAATTTAAATTTTGGGAAATCATTTTAAAAAAAATTTTTGCATTTTTGTAAACTTTGTCGCACACTGGCTTTACTTCCTAAAATTCAGCGATTATATCAATAATGTTTTATTTTCTTATAAATGAACCAGAAAGAGCGGGCCTTAGCCGGTATATTTTAATGTATCAGTGTGTGTGTTGTCGGGCACAGAGTATTTTATAACTAAATTAATTATCTAAATTAAGAACAAGTTTAATAAGTATTAGCAATTTCTGGGCTTTTCCAGAGCAAAGTTTTCAAAGGAAGGGTTATGATTAAAAATTTAAACCCTCTGAGTTATTTTTCTATATTTAGCTGATATCTTATTTTTTCTTTACAGCCACGCATTTTGCAATATGTTCCAATTTAAAAATATAAAAGGAAAAATAACATAATAATTATCCTATTACTTATTTTTTTTTTTTTTTGCTAAAAGTAACATATAAAAATTTAATACTTATGTCATTAATTTGTAGGTTTATAATAAAATTGTAGCTTTAGCTCAAAGTGCATTATTTTGCATTCAGTACTTATTAATGTATAAGGGGGGGCGATAAAATTGGATTAAAAAGAGGGGCACCAGTATTGAAAGTTTGAGAAGCACTGATTAAAGTTATGGTCTGGCAGAGAAATTTTCCTTGATTGCAAGAGAACAATTGAGGTTAATTCACACACCCTGACTGTAAACTTCTGCGTTAGTCAGGTGATTCAAACTGTTGCACCACCATTTATAAAAATCTTTCAAGGGGTGTTCCCCAACAGAATAATGTGCGCCCTCATACTTTTTTGATGCTCTATATAGAGTCAAGTGTTACCTTGGCTTGCTAAATCACCAGATCTTTCTCCAATCGAGCGCAAATGGGACATAACTGGGCCGGCAACGACAGCGTCAACTACAATCAGAACTAAACAACCTATACCAACTGACCAAGAGCCACATGCATGGAATTACCTCCCACAAACTGATATCCAGTACTTGTATGTCACATGTCTGCATTTAAAATTCTGGCGGTTACACCGGTTTTTGTACAGCTATTTCACATTTGAAATGGGTCTCCTCCCGATTACATTAACTTGTGATCCCGAAACTTTAATTAATTAAATATTTTACCTAGACAAATAAATTGACGAAGTATCATCAGTCTGTTATAATTTTTCTGGTGTTAGGACTTTTTTCAATAGCACTAGAGCGTCTGGGATTTCGATTACCCTTAAACGTAAACCGGTGTCATTTTGACACCACGATATAAAATAATTGTAATAACTAAATAATTGCAGGACTAGTGTTCAGTAGGGTTTAGTTTTAAGACTTTTAATATTATTTCATGTAATTAAGATATTTTATGACCCTTCATATCATAATAAACTGTCGTTGACATTATGTTTCGCGAAAGTTTGTGGTACCACTGCTTTGTCGCAAAACATTTCGAGTCGCAAATCTGCCAGGAACATTACCATTATGCGGTATCCATTCTGTGCCATCCCTAGCGATATATATATATATATATATATATATATATATATATCATGATTTACTGGAATATTAATTATATCTGCACTTTGCGACATAGTCATCATTCGATAGCTATGTCTTGGGGTTTCCGCGTAAGTTAGAGGTGTGGGATTCTCTCTCGAAATGATGAGACATTCTATAATTCTTAATATGACTTTTATTAAGAATTTAACTTAAATTACTTAGATATCGAACAAACTTATATTAAGTGAGAATAAACCAAAGTCAGCAGTTTTAAATAACTCAGATCGCGCAATTAGATCACTTATCAATATAAATATATTAGATCCGCCTAATCTCGTTTCAATAATATACTAGCGTTCAGAATATATTCTCCCTACCTTGGTTGAACACTCAATGTCTAGGCTAATCCAAATCTTTCTCCTAGGGTAGTACAATGGTATGTACCTTGTATAGATTGGCGAGGTGGGCGTCTTGATTCTAAGCCGTCGATCCACACTCTCTTTTCCGAACTGAGCTTTCTCTAAATTGCCATCCTTGCTCACTAAACTTTCTATCCTTTTAAGGGTTATCTTATTTGCATCTATGCTTCGTTTTCTCTTCTTGGATTTGGGTTGGAAAAGTTTTGCCATTAATCGTGGCCGTCAAAGAACGTAGAGTGTTATGTTAGAAGAAGAACGCGAGAGATATCACAACTTTATCTTATGTCTTCATCGGAATCTATATTAGAGTAAGACACACACACACACAGTTCACCACCCATCCGATTCATTCTCAGAAATCTCTCGTAATAACTTAGCAATTTCATCAGGGTTTAGACCTTTACTAGGAGCCATTGTTTTAGGGTGTCTGCTCTGCACAAGATTCGAAAATCGAATGATTTTTTTATATTAGCACATAACCAAATGCTATGTAACAAAACACTTAGACACAAAAATTATAGAAAAATATATTCGTTTCCGTGTTTAACCCAGTAACATAGTGTATTCAAAGTCAAATAAATATGCAATGGTACTTTTGGAACTTTGTTTTTATAATGGTAATGATGAACGACAGCTATTTTTGATGATAAATTGCGGTGTCGAAATGACACGAGTGGACGTTCTAGGTATATTTATTTGTAACATTTCTCTTAATTAACCCAGAACCACAAAACTTTTACCTTGTAATTACCATGGTAAATAATTAAAATTCACGAAAAATTTTTAAATTCCGTGCAAAAAGACCGAAAGGAGAACAAACTAAACAGGTTCTGGTGTCAAATTGACACCGATGGACGTTCTAGTGTTTAAGTAAAATATATCCTAGAAGAACTGAGAATGCCAGTGAAATAAAACGAACTTACTTGACTTGAAAGTTATTAATTTGTTTGAAATAAAACTTTGCTCAAAAGAAATATGAATAAATAAATAAATGTGTATGTGAAAATTTTATACGGTTGCAAAACTAAAGGTATACGGAAGAAAGATGGCTAGGACTGCTATCCGACTCAAATGCGAGGAAATCATTGGGGTTGCAATATCGGTTCAAGATCTTTTTGTTGCATGTTGACCTTTATAACTGAATTCCGTTTGGGGGCCCCCGGGCAGGCCCCGGTGGGCCCAGGTCCACCAGCCGCTTAATCCACCTTTGCTTGGATAAAAGAATGTCATATTATATTTTAAGGGGAGAAAAAAACATAATGAGTCATCTACCAGAAATTTATGGGATAAATTTTCATTTTGTGATTGCTATTTTATTTCTCTTTCGGGGAAATTTTTTTTGCCGGGGGGAATCGTGAACCGATAAACTTTTGTTTTTCGTGGGGTGACCCGTCACCCCCCGTTCTTTTTTTACGATTATTTTTATTGTAAACGATAAAAATCGTAATTCCAGTGAATAACTTAACAATGAGAAATAATACTTATATACTTTTAAAAAAGCTAAAGAGCTAGCTTTGGAAAGCTAAAATTTTATTTTTTTGACAGTTTGAGATTTTTACATTTTCAAATTGTATAATTTTTAAACCCTTTTTAAAAATACCTTACTTAACCTCTAGGTAATTAAAAGCCCTTAAAAAACCCATTTTTTTAAAAAATCGTTGAACTGACCACCCCCCTTTTAATGCGAAAAATGTAAACAAAGTACTTCATTTTTTTATAAAAGGGGTTGAACGTCTGATATAAACCAAAACATGTATATTTTATTGTAAATTGAGCCTTTTTTTTTCTCCTATCCGATTAGAAGTCTCACTGTATACATTAAAATCAATTTATATTAAAATGTGTAAATTTTGATTTTCGATGTACCTTTTCTGAGAAACTACTGTTCACAGGCATGTAATTTTTTTATGATATAGTTATAGTGATGGCTAATATATACTAAAATGATTTTTTTGTAAAAAAAACTCAAAAATTTATTTTTTACAAATTTTTTTTATGTGAAAAATAGGTCAAATTTCACAATGTTTGATAAAATTTTTTCAAAATTGAAAATTTAAAATTAGAAAAAAGCTCACTTAGTATAATGAAAAAAGGTGTACTTTAATTGTATGAATAATTTCAAGTATGTACATATAACAGATTTTGAGAAAAGGTACATCGAAAACAGCCAATTTAACATTGTCAGTATATAGAGAGAGAAAGGTTTCCAAATCCCTTTAAAGACTTTTCAATTTTTCTTTTGATAATTTGAGAAAACATCCACTCAAACTGAACTAAAATGTTTCAAATGTGGGTGTCTTTAATAAAGGACACAAAGCACAGATACTTTTCGATAACATTACAGGAATGATATTTACAGTCAAAACTACCATATTTTGTTCAAGTTATTGTAGTTTTATTGTTCTTAGACGATTGACAAATTGCATGTTGAACACTTTTTGCTTGTGCCTTTCTAACTAGGCTCTTGTGTTACACTCGTGGCTTTATATTTTTTTTTGGTGGAGTTCTTTATAGGCAGCATTAGCAAACTCTTCCTTTCTTTTCAAACCTATCAAGTTCATCAACTTTTCTCAAATTTACTTTTGCTATTATTATTATAACGATCCATTATTTTATCAGGTTCTTCACTTGCTTGATCAATTTCTTTTTCCGAAGCTGAGACTTCCTCTAATAGAGATAGCATATGCTCCATTTCTGTATATATTCTGTTAATTTACATTTATAAACCACAGTGAGATTCGTGCAACAGAGCAATTAAAACCACTGAGTCATTAAAAATGCAGCCTGTTAAATGAAAATAATTAGGAACAAATGGTGTCGCCCGGGGAACATAGTCACCCCCAAGCAGTAGCGCACGCAGGAATTTTCCAGGGGGGGTCCAGAGTCCAGAGTCGAAAGTTTACCATTCTTGTATCATGCTCCTTTTGATTTTGTCGATGTTTGGGAAACAAAAACAATAAAAAAATAATTATTGTATAAATAATTAGTATTAAGTAATAAAATTATTCATTAATAACAAATACTTAATTAAATTTTATATAAGTATTATATACTTAAAATTATAATCAATCCGACAAAAATAAAGGGCTTTGGGAGGGGTCCGGACTAGGACAGCCCCTTGTGCGCCATCCCCGTCTTGTCATGTTAAAACGTGATTTTAAAAGCGCATAAATGTAATTTCCATGATATTTAGTGTCATTTGGGATTAGAACATGTAGAAATTGTTTCAAAGACTTTTTGACAAAAATATTTTTTAAAATACAATATTTAGGCAAAAAATTAACTTAGAATAACCTTTTTTCAAAATGCTCTCCTTTTATAAAAAATGCTTCTAAAATAATAATACTTCGCTCGCGCGCTCGCTTATGTAAAGTAAAGACTTCTCCAGAGAGTCTGAACTAGGATTTTTGAAAAATTCACATTATTTTCAGAGTTACCGCCAATTGAAATAATTATCGGCGTTTTTTTCTTAAAGTTTCTCCCCTCTGTTGTCGTAAAATATGGATAAACCCACTTCTATATTACATATTTCAAAAATTCTAGTTGAGCCTCTATAGAGAGGTCTGACCTATATACAGGCACAATATTATTATAATAGATGCATTTCTTACAAAAGGAGAATATTTTGAAAATGGGTCATTCTATGTTAATTTTTTGTCAAAATATTGTACTTAAATAATTTTTTATTGTAATGATATTCTTAAAACAATTTTATATACATTTTCAAATATAAGTGACACTAAATGTCATAAATATTATCCATTTATACGCTTTTGCAAAATCACGGTTTCGAACGTAGTCGGATACCTCTTAAGACTGTAAAAAACATTTACCATTCTTAATCCGGCACTTCTAACGCAGGGTATGTCATACTCACCATCTAACTTTTTTCAACGCTCCTTCTAAACATTTTTAGGAAAATGGATAGTTTTTCGTGTAGGTGACTTTAAGGTCATATCCTTTGAGGTGCTTTAGCTTGTAGGCGAATTCTAAATATATCTTTTGGATGCCGCCTCTTCAGGTATGTCATACCCTGTGCGTGAATCACTGTTAAAGTTCTGAATGCATGAGCACGTTTTAAATCTTCTTTATGCTATGGCGCTTATATTGTAGTTATGATGAAGAAATGTGATCCTTAACTAATTTAATAGACACAGTTTATTTCATAGATATAGTACAGTAGTATTTTCGGATGAAGAAATTCTCTTCGCGGTTATGATGAGGAAGAATTAATTGTTGAAAAGTACAACAGTATGTATGATTCCTTTATTGAAATTTATCCAAATTTAGAAGAGGAAAACACTGTTGAAAATAAATGTTTTATATGTAAAGACACAAAACATTTGGGAAAAACGTAATTTTATAGGAGACAACTGGTACACATCTTTTCCACTTTCAGATTAACTTTTGAAAAAAATAAAAAATAATAATAATAAAGAACTATTGCTGGAGCAATAGAAAAAAATTTTAAAAATAAAAATTCCAAAATTTTTGAATTTAAAAAATAGAGAAGTTTACTCCTATATGTTTAGATTTTAAAAGTTACTGATTAAAAAAAAAAAATTATAAGATCCAGTGAAAACATTGCACTCACACACGACGAAATTAAAGGAGTGTATTAACAATGTACTGAATGCCCCTATAAAAAGAACAGAAAAATTAAATTTACGTGTGAAAAGTGTAATAAATATATTGTATTTCTCTCCTACTTTTCTTCCTTTTTAACTTTTGTATATTAATTTTACGGTAAAAACAGAATGTAAACACCCTTGGATATGAGATACTTTGTGCGAGAACTTTCGGTTTTTTTTTTCGTGAGTGATGCCGGGTTAAAAAAGAGGGATATATGTGACAAAAGCATTTCAGTTTTCAAGAAATTGTCTTATACAAGGATACTGGCAAGTCCATTATTAACAAAGAGTTTTTTCCGAATTCGTAAGCCTGGGGTGATTCTGCCCCCTCAACCCTCCTAGGTAAATTTTAACAAAGACATTTTTAACAACTTTTTTTTTTTTGGAGATAGCTTGGAACACGGGAAATTATTTTTAGTCTCAGTATTTTATAATTAAAAGAATAAAAAAGTGTTCGCTGCGAGATTAAAAGAATTTACTGTCCCTGCAAATTATTGCACGCCATTTCATAATCATTATAATTATTCACTGGTTCTTTTTGCTCAAATCTCATCCCCAAGTTTGACTTTAATTTCTTTTGTTTCCAAACTTTTGAAAACTTATTTATGCTCCCAAACATGAAAATACTGGTTGACGCAATTGGTAAATCTGTTCATGTTACTGGATGTCGTGACTCAAAATCTGTTGACGTTGATTGCACCGTTGTAAGCAATTCAATGCACAATGTTTAAAATTATTGCAAATGAAAGAGGACTATAAGATATATGTTAACAATTGATTTCGGATTTTAAAAAAAATGAAAAGTTATTCACCCTTCGTGTGAAACAAAAATATCTGTGTTTTGCTTACAAATATGTGTGTCCGAAGTAATCAAGAAACTTCATATGTTATTACATGATATTTACCCAATAGTGAACACGATAATCAACTTTTGTATAATAATGCATTCGACGATATTTTGCACAACAGATTAAAAAAAAATTGAATGAAAATTACAGTTTGCTTAGAAAGATTTAGAAAACGAACCCTTTTATTTTATTAAAATTATTTATTACATGTGTTCTCATCGGAGCCTTTGTTACGGATACAAAATATGTACTTTTATCTGAATTTGTTATGGGACGAAATGTACATGTGTATTTCTTTAAAAAAAAGAGCTTCGTATGTTACAACCTCTCTGAAAACATTACGGCCGAAACGCAAGCCAAAGGTATTGCCATAATTTCCCATGTTTTAGATCTATGAAGTTTTTTTTTATTTATTTACTTGTAATTTTACCGTTATATTTGCATAAATAAAATGATACCATAAATAAATACAAAAGTTTGGTGTCATAAATTTGTCGATATTCTCAATAAAAAAAAATATAACTTCGCAATATAAACCAACGTGAGGGCTAAAGTTGTCCCGTAATTTTGAGCCTTGATTAAGTGATGTGAGAACGGCACCTTAGCTGGCATCTCTCTCTTTCCAACTACCACAAAACGCAAACGGGAAAGCTTTGAGCTCGGTCATGAGTTCGGAACCATAACCATTAGGCTACTGCTGCCGAACCAATATCTTGAAAACAATTCAATTTTTTTTCTACATGCCAATACATTTCTAAAAGTACCCTATTTATCAAAACCTTGCTGGAAAACACATCTTGAACTATCCGAGTTAGTTGAGTATACTCGAATACACTGCTGGCCATTTGAATTGAAGAAAAAAAATAATACAAATATCAAATTCATAAGAAATGAAAAGATGCTGGTATATGCAAAATTTTTTAAAAGC
>BMAV01008548.1:0-16923 GCA_019973955.1 Trichonephila inaurata madagascariensis
CTCAGCGTCCAATGGTTACATACTGATGGGACAGGGCCCTGTCCTCGGGATGTTGCACCACCCAGTTTGAGTTCTCAACATGTATAATTTCCCCGTGTTTTAAGAAAATTTCAAGCTTTCCAGTAATTTTTTTACGTTTTTTTTCTTAAAAATTTCTTTTTTAAAAGCTTCTGTTCTAAAAAAGTATAAAAAGTAAAGGGCAGGTATGAATACTAGGAGATAGCTCGAAACCAGTAGTTTTGGAACCATCAGCAGTTTTGGCTGCACTGAGGAACATCCGTCTGACAGATGGGTACGTGATTTAAAAAAATGTTTGTTTTTTTTTACCTTAAGGACTGTTTTAAATGTCTTTATCGCTCATGAAACTGATTATGGCTCAATTAAGATGTGTGGGGTTAAATCAAGCACAACAATTTTTCAAGATTTTTCATGAAAAAACATGAAACAAATAAACGAAAATACAATTTTAAGTATTCATGAGGCACACTATATTAATATATTTGTATCACTAGAATCGTGACCAGTGTTATATATATATAAACTGATTAGAATTTATTTATATTCATGTAACAGTAAATAAATATAATAATACCAAAAACGAAAAAACAATAGGAACAAAAATAATGGAAAAGTAAAACTAACAATGCCAAAATTATAGCAACAACAGTAAATGTAACATTTTTATAGAATACATATATCACATGTTTATTTGGTGTGTTCCAAGCAAATAAGAGTTCTACATTTTGCGCATTTATATGACGTCCTTCTGTTTTTTTTTTTTGTTTTTTTTGTAGGGACTAAAACGGCAATTCCTTCTTTTTTTCATGGCTGCCATCTATAATAATCATAAATAATTTTAAAAAACTAAAATAAAAATATTATAAAATAAATAATATTGTTAAATCCGTCTACGAGGTGGGACACTAAAACATAAGTACGGAGGTAGATCTGTCTGATAGACTGTGATCAGTGGCGCAAAAGGGGTCCACCCCCAAAGCCCTTTTATTTTTTCCAATTTTTTATAATTTAAGTATATAATACGTAAAATTTAATTAAATATTTGTTATTGGTGATTAATTTTTTTTTTAAATTTAAAGCTAATTATTTATTCAATAATTGTTTTTTTTCTGTATTTTTTTTCCTGAAAATCGACAAAAAACAAAAATAGCATGATACAAGAATGGTGAACTTTCAACCCCGGCCCCCCTGAAAAAACCCCGTGTGCGCTACTGACTGTGATAGATAAGAAAATCACATATACCGTGAATTGAAAAATTCCAAGTACTCCAAGTGGTAGAGTCCTACGAAGATATCAAGGCACACACACACACAGCCCACCCCAAAAATCAATACAGCGTCATCTACAGACATTAACCCATCATACCCATCTGAAAGACAGATGTTCAGGTAAGAAGCTTAAATGTCATATAATATGACCAATTTCTTTTATAAGAATAAAATTGAAGAAAATTCCATTACGCTTTAAAACGATCAGCTCTTTGTTTAAGGTATCCTAAATCGTGATTTTTTTTTTAAAGATTTACATAATTTGCTGAAGTTTTTGTGTATGTTCTGTAAAACGATAGAAGTGCTTTAACCTTCAGATTTATCAATCACTGTTTTATTAAAAAATTTACAGTTCCTAATGTGAATAAAATCAATATATTTTAAGCAATTTCATGTAATAGCTAAGATAAAATGCTCTAGTTTTTGTAAAAATTAAAATATCTCTTATCCTAAAGTCATTTCAAAAGAAATAAAAGTAATGTTTAAAAAAATTGAAAACTGAGAATTTTTTCCCCTTTACTATTTGAAACAGAGGGCCCTTTTTATAATTTTTGTAAATTTTACCCTTTTTTTTCCCATTTTATTTGGTAAAAATTTTTTTTCTATTCTTAATTTTAGCCATTTTTCTTCTTAAAATGTACTAAATAAATCTAAAAGCCAAAAAAGAAGAAAAAAAATCTCCATATCCTTTTTTTTTTAAAAAAGGGTTTTTTTAAGATGGAACCTTAACAGCAAATGAGTTTTTTCTTACAATACCCCAAAAACTGTGGCATGCCATCTTTTATTACAAGTTTTAAAATGATTTGGCTTCTTCTTGCTCAATAAATTTGGAATGAAACAAAAATTTAAATTGCGCTCTCCTAACTTAAGCATCAGGCTAGAGGGAGCAAAGGTTTTTAAAAATTTTTTATTTTTTTAAAAAAAGATAATAAAAACTGTCTTAATGTCAAATGGCATGCTCTTGAAGTTATCTCGCTTCTTAGTATTTTTCAACGTGTTTTAGCTAAAGTTACATTCACATTATTTTTGCTGCTTCCTTGATTTGATTTAGTAACTCTGCATTTCTTGTTTCTTTTACTTATACAAATAGCGAGTTACACTTGTTCTGCATGAGAGTTATATAAAGATATGTCTATGATTCGTATAATAATAAATACTAATTTTCTTACACCTAAAAATTTCTCACTTGAGATTTAAGCATATAATGTGTTATACACATGACCATTAATATTTCACTACGCTTTTTTCCAAATACTAAGAAAACTAATAAAAATTAAAGGAATTTTAACAAAGAATTAGAAAATGTAATCGCAGTTTTTCTTTTTTATTAAAAATTCTTCAAAAATAAATGAAAAACACAAATATTTCCAACACCATATGTAGAAAGGAAAATTGCAAAGAAAATCACTTTCTTTTTTGCCGTTGAAAATTGTGATACTGCCATATGTGTACACATATTTATATTAATTGTAACTGTTTAATAAAAAGTAAATAAAATTAAATTTTTTTTTAAATAATTTTGATTTATTTTTTATTTTTCCTGTTTCCTTAAAGAAAAAAATACACTTTACATCTTTACAATTATATCACCATATTTTTTTATGTGCTTTAATAAATATCTTTTTATAACTTATGGGGAAAAAAACTACATCAAATAACCTCTTCAAAGATATTCAAAATGAATATTTCGATAATAAGGGGCAGTAGCATAACTAGAGACATGTATCCATATATCTGTTAAAATCATTATTTTAAAAAAAAAAATTTTTTTATTTTTTATAAAATCATATGTTATAAATCACAAACCCCCCTAGTCTGGATTAAAAGATTAAACTATACGTTTAAAAGAAAAAACTACAAAGAAATCCATAAAAGGGGCTCGTTAATTTTCCGTTAAAATAGGAGGCGCCATTTGCCCCTCCATTGATACCGACAATAAAAACGAAGGGTCTTGCGCATTTTGTTGCAAATGAAGGAAAACCCCAAAAAGCTATTAATAACTGAACTACTTTTTATTTTATTCTTCGAATCTTGTAAATATTTAACAATGTAATGGCTACCTTCATTAATTTGATCCCTTTTTAGATTTGTTTTCACAATTGCTATAAAAAAATTGTAATTATCTTTTTAAATTTTTTCGATTTAAATTTCCTTAAATTAAAATAATCTTAACATTGAAAGAATCAAGCTTTTATCGAAATTTAAAAAATATTTTTAAAGTGTCAAATATCCCCATCTATGGTAAGATAATTAGTGATAACTGAAAATTTTTTTTTCTAAAAAAAGGGGATTTTCATTCCATCTGTATTGTCTATTTTTTTGTGTTTAAGTTTATATATATAAAAAAAAAAAAAAAAAAGCTTTTTTATTCATTGATTTAGTTTTTTTGACAAATTATGCAAAATATGTCTACAGAATTTAGATGTTTTAGCATTCCAGCGTTAATGTTTTAAAATTTTCTAATTAAAAAAAAAAAATTTAAAATTTAAAAATTTTTAAAAGTTATCCTTTTATTTAAAAAAAAATCGGGGAAAAAAATTTCCACAAAAATATTTTATTCATAATTTTGGTTTAATTCAAAAAAAAAAATTTAAACTTTTTTAAATTTTTCCCTCGAGCGAGAATGATGTTTTCAAATTTTTAAAAATTTGGTAGAAAAAAAAAAGTGAAATTTATCGCAAGTCAACTGGGGTTAGGTTTTTATTAAAAAAGGGGAAAACACCTCGATTTTACTACTCACGTGACCAAAAAGCCCCCGGCCACAAGCTGCAGCAACTTTAAAATGAACTTTAAATTACTGTATTTACATACATTAAATAAAATTAAATTAAAATGTTATTTTAAAGTTAATCGCGAGGTGAAACTCGAGGCAGGATGGACAAAAAAAAAAAGGCATTTTTAAGGAAATAAAAGACAATTTACTTAATTTTTTTTTATATATTCCTTTTTTGTGAATATTTTTGAATTTAACACGGGCAAAAAACCAACCCTCGGGAAACAGTTTAACCCCCAAAAATTAGTTTAAGTAAACAAAGAAAAAAAAAATATCATTTTCAAAATTTTTTATGAACAAGACATTCCTCGACAGGAACAATTTAGCACTAAAATCTGAAATTTTTTAAATTTTGAAACAGCCTTCCAGACAATTGACTCCGAAATTAAACAGTGAAGAATACTTGGAAAGCAAATCAATCTTCTTTCACTTCCTTTTTTTTGAAATGGAAATTACTTTAGAAACAATTAGGAATACTATTGTAAAGGGTTTTCGAACTATTTGGGGGGATGAGTTTTTTTGGGTTTGTTTACTATTACCCAAAAATTTTTAATTTATTTTTTATTTTTTTTGTATAAATTTTGGAAATTTTTAATTTCGTAATCATATATTCAAACAAAGTTTATTTTGTTTCGAGAGGAAACTATGCTCACATGGGATTTTTTCTGCATATCCTATTTCAATGTTTTAATTGATATTAGAACTTTAGCGTGTTCAGTAACAAGCTTCTAAAATTTTTTTTATTTGAATTATTATTTAAAAAGGTTTTTTTTTTATGTCTTTTTCCCCCCCAATATACAAATAACAACGGGGCCGTATAAAACGTAGCAGGGTGTGAGAAGGTAATGGAACATTTCCATGTCAAAAAGGGGACAAGTTTAGGGTAAAAAGATTTTATAGTTAATTTTTTTGGGGCCCTTTTTAATACTTTTTATAAAGAAAAGTTTCAAAATTAATATACTAAAATGTAATTTTTAAAGTTATTTAATTAATACAATTGTGATATTCTTTTAATGGGATTTTTTTCGAATATGTGTTTAATAAATAAAAACATCAAGTATTTTCTGATATTCTGACCCCCCAAGGAAAAAATAATACACATTTTGAAAAACCCCTATGAATAAAACTAGGATTAATCAAAACATTAATGGTCATACTTGAAAACATTTGACGTGCAAAGTAAATTTTAAAACCTTTTTTAGAAATTTTAACATTTTAAAAATTAAACGGGGGAAAAAGGGAGAAACCCCGATTAATCATAAAAAACGGGGGGGGGGGGAAAAAAAAAAAAGGGGGAAATAAAAAACAAAGGAAGAAAATAATGATTTAGTTTTTTAAACTTTTTATACAATTTAAACCATTTTTAAACCTTAAAATAAATATTTAAAGTATTTTTTAATTTTTGATCTTTGCGCAATTTACTTTCTATTTCTCCCGTTTTAAACTTTTGGTATCCAAATACTTGCGGCAACTTTTTTTTTTAAAAATGGAAATATGGAAAATTTATTTATATTTTTGGATAAAATTGAAAAAAAAAAAAAAATTTTCCATCATTAAAATGGGAAAAACTGGGGAAAATCTACAAATATTACATAAACGGGGGCCCCTTTGTACAAAAAAGAAACATATTCTCAATTTTTTAATTTTAATTTTTACTTTGATATTCATGTTTGAAATGACCTTCAGGATAATAGATTTTTAATTTTTTCAAAGCTAGAGCACTCTATCTCAGTGACTATATGAAATTGTTTAAAAAAAAAATGATTATATTCAAAAAGGACTGTAATTTTGAAATAAAACAGTGATTGATAAATCTGAAGGTCAAAAAACTTCTACGTTATAAAGCATTCACAAAAAAAATTTGCAAATTATTTCAAAACCTTTTTAGCAATCGCTGTCCTCGTTTGAGGTTTCGAAAAAAAAAAATTTCGAAAAATGCATTTTTTAAAAATTTTACATCTTTGTAAAGTTATGGCATTTTTTTTATTAAAAACTTGAGTTTTGTTCAGTGAATGGAAAATAAAAGCTTGGTATTTTATTAGGCTAATAAAAGGGCCCATAAAATAAAAAACAAAAAATTTGTCAATTTTTGAAAAACATTATGATTTTAGGGTAGTCGGATACCTTAAACAATTATTTTGATTTCTAACAATGCTTCAAGTTCAATGTATATAAAAAAAGGACAATTAAAATGATGAAAAGGCTTTCAGTGAAAAAAAATAATAATTAGTACTGAGCTCGTTAAAATTCTAGTCTGGTAATCTGATCTAATAAAAATCTGGGTAATTAAGTAACCGTATAGGCAACATTACATGAAACACAGCATATGTTTGCTAATTCAGCTTGTACGACACATGCAAAATTCGGGGTTGTTAACTTGAAGCTGTATTGAAAGTTAGCTGTAAACATATTGCTGTGTATAGTATTTAAATACCAAAATAAGTACCCTTGCGATTTCGAAAAAACTGAGGAATTATCATCTGTTATAGATACTTTTATCACTAATAATACGAAGAATATTTCTAAAGTAGTTGCATCAAGAAATAAGTACAAATATGTAAATTATTTGATATTGTGTTTAATTTGCTTAGTTTTCAAATGGAAATAATTATATATAACGCCTTTTAATCCCCATAACGCCATTTGGGGATTTATTTTCGTAAAATCCATTTTGTAGTGGATGTCGACTCCATGAAAGGAATCTGCTTACCATATTTCAAGATTGTATTTCTTATTGTTTACAAATGGAAATAATTATCTATAACACCCCTTAATCCCCCGCAAGGCAGCTTAGAGGTCTGTTTTAGCAAAACCTATTTTGTGGCGAATTTCTACTCTATAAAAGGAATCTTCTTACCAAATTTCAAGATTGTACGTCTAGCAATTTAAAACTGGAAATAATTATTTTTATGCTCCTTAATCCCTTGTTACTCTCCTTGAAGTTCGTATTTCCAAAATCCGTTCTTATCGGTTATTTATTCCATGAAAGGAACATGCCTACCAAATTTCAAGTCTGTAGGTTTTAAGTTCGGGAGATATCGTGATGAGTAGGCGAGTGAGTTGGGGAGGAAATAAATTAAAATAGTAAATTTGGGCTAAATGCCAGGTACAGAGTTTCTAAAACTATTTTTATGTTTTAATGTACATTAAAATTATCTGTGGTAAGGAACCTATAGAAAAACTCCTTCGAAATTTTCTTCTTCAAATAAAATTTCTAAGAAGAATAAAATAATCTATATATATACAAATGGATGTTTGTATATATGGCCTCAATTCACTCGAACATCGTTCAACCAATCATTATGGAAATTGGCATGCACATGCATTTTTTGTGGAGCAGGTGTTTCTACTATCCTCTTTGTTGTAGCCCCACCACCACCACCATGTGGTGCTACATCATATCAACTTTTGCCCTGTTCAACCAATCACTTTATTCCGGCTCCCTAGCAGTAGGTGCAGCATCATGCGAACTTTTTTTATCGGCTAACCGATCCCTATAAAAATTGGTATCCCGCTTTATTTGAACAAGACGAATATATTTGCTATATTAATTGCTGTAAAGTCACGCCATTTTTCAATATGTATTTATAAAATAAAACTTCAAAGTTGTGCTTTGCAGTAACCTAGAAAGTATACCAGGTGTATGCAAATGAAATGAGACGATTATTTTAAAAGAAACACAATAAATTTACGAAAACTGTTAATATTTCTTTATACGAAATAATATCCATCGCTAGCTACACATTTTTTACATCTTTCGAGCAATTTGTGAATACCACGCCAAAAAATGATCGGTCTTATGAGGCCAGCGAGTCATCAAGCCAAGATTTGACGTTTTCGTAAGAAGTGAAGCGCTGGTCAGCCAATGCGTGTCCCAATGATGCAAATAGGTGGTAATCGGAAATAGCGAAGTCTGGCGAATAAGCCGCATGAGCTGAGGGCTCCAACCGAGCACCTTAACGATGTCCTTGGTCGGCTTAGCACGGTGGCGAGGTGCGTTGTCATCAAGGAAGATCACTTTGTGCTTCCGTTTCTTGTATTGCTAGCGTTTTTCGAGCATAGCATCGTTCAAATTAAGTAATTGCTGCTTGTAGTGATCAGTATTAACGGTTTCGCCGGGTTTGAGAAGCTCATAATAGATTGGTCCCTCCTGATCCCAGAAAATACCAGCATTGTCTTGCGGCCGAAGCGATTCAGCCTTGCGGTCGATTTGGACGGCTGTCCGGGGTCAATATATGATTGATTACGCTTGTGATTCTCAAAATAAATCCATTTTTCATCGCCAGTCACAATACGATGGATATATGACTTGTGTTTGTAGCGGGCAAGCAACATTTCGCACACGATTTTTCGGTTTTCCCGTTGATGGTCCGTTAGCTCGTGTGGTACCCATCTACCGACCTTTATTTCTTGCCCATTGCTTTGAGAAGACGGGAAACAGTGCTCTGGTCAACATTCAATTGTTCTGCAAGATATTCTTGCGTTTAGCCATCATCTTCATCCAGTAGTGCTTGCAATTCAGCATCTTCAAAATTTTGCTGGTCTGCCACCCTCCTCGTTTCTCACATCAAAATCACCATTTTGAAACTTTTCAAACCACCTGTAGCACTGCGCACGGTATGTCTACAAGCATTTGATGCGATTCGGCAGCATTTTTCCTCAGATGGTAACAAAAAATGAATGCTGTCCGCAAATCGTGTTCGAAAGGCATAAAAATAGACATTTTCAACACAATAAAAAAATACAATGCGCGTTGAAAATCATCCAAATGTAAACTGAACATGGGTATCATAGGTCAAACTATAAAAACATCACGTGTCATGGTTTCGTATTGTTTAGATATATGCGTGGCGACATCTGTTAGCAATCGTCTCATTTGATATGCATACACTTGGTAAATATTATTAAAAAAAGTATGGACGAATCAAAGGAATCTAATACTGATCATGTTATTTTTATTGGCGAAATTTATAGTAAGAAAATATGTTTGGTTTTATGAATCGGTATCGATGTATTTAAAGGTTAGTAAGCTCTATCATAGCAAATAGCAATTGTGACTGATTAGTAATTAGTAAGATAGTTCAATAATCATGATGTACGTTCAGTATAGCAACAGATCGATAATTTATTGCTGAATTACAATAATTATTCCACTAGCACAACTATTTGGTCAGAGATTTCAAATCCGCTTCAGAGGATATGAGATCAGATAAAACTCCTTCAAATGAGCATGAAAGATGCTTCAATGTTTGAATGCCTCCTGACATGGCAGCTGTAATTGTCGTAACAGAAATTCCGAGTCCAGTTATTGTTATTTTCAAGTGAGATCTAACCAAGCAAAGTGATGCTGAAACACATGTATCGTAGGACGCACTTCAATATCCAGTACTTTTTCCACGAGGAGAATACGGACATCATATCTTGAATTGTATCATATTAATCTCATTAAATGCGCTGTAACATCAAAAAAGTCAGATATATGGATTTTTATGAATACCGTTTCATGATTCGAGCTGAACAGACCAACCATATTCCGAAATGTCGCCAACCTTTTAAGCAATTCACTGTTGACATGTAGGCTAACGTTGAAAGTGAACGACTTAATTACATTCATTACGATCAATCGAAACTTAAGGCCGAAGAGCATATTCATTTACAGCAGCGTTTCTCGAACTGTGGGACGTTCCTTTTTTGGGGGGGCGTGACAACTCTACGAGGGGGCGCGAGCATATCGAATTGTTGTAAACAAAAGATTATTTTAAAAAAATTATTAATTTACTGAAAGTAAACAAACAAAATACATTCTGACGTAACAAACAAAAATTTACATTGATATTTTTACCTTATAAAATGTATCAGTGCTACATAATGTATTTATTATTAATTTTTTAAAATAAGTTGAGAAAAAATTTAAAAATTACCAGTGACCCCATGGGATTGTCATACGAAAACATACACTAAAACCCTTTTACTTACCCGGAAAATTTTTTTGAAAAGGTTTTATAATTAATCCCTTAACTGCCGATTAAAAACTACTCAATTCGTTTTCCCAAATGCTAATCTTTTTTCCACATAAGGGGCTGGAAAATCCAATTTTTTTGGGGGGGTGGGGAGGAAGGAATAAAAAGCAAATAATCTGAAAAAAAGTAAATCCCCTGAAACTTTGGGTAAAGACCCTTTTTTTTAAAATTTAAAAACCTTCGGGTAATTTTATGGATAGCAAGTTACGAAATATCCCCGTACTTTGGAAAGACGTATAAAACCCGTCCGGGGAAATTAACGCTTTTCTGAAAAAAGAAGTTTGTTTTACCCGGGGGGGACCCAAAAGAGGTTAATGTCATATTGTAGTTTTAGCGTCAAAATATTAGGTATTATCGAATTCAATACATTTTTTTTGTGTATGAAGGGGGGGGGAAAAAATTATGGATTGAATTTTTGGGCCCTTGGAAATTGAAATTTTTAAAAACATTGTTTTTACAGGATACAATTCCCAAACGATAAATAAGTTGTCGATATTGGAATAAGAGTTATATTTTGGCTTCGTATACTGGGGGGCCCAAAGAGACCTCAGAATGCTCAGGATGCTTTGCCCTACGTTCGCAAATATGGCCCAAAATTTTTCAAAATGTAATCGTCTTGGGAGGAAATTAAAGATCTACCTTGCCTGGACAGCAGTTATTTCATCGACATGACCTCAATGCGAGAGTTTTTTAAAAAATTTTTTTTTTTTTTTGATACCCTTTTTTTTGTATCTCATCATTTTAAGAACCATATAAAACGCAGAAACTCTCTGCGGGATGAAATTCCCATAGAAGGCAGAAAAGAGGTTCACCCCCGGGTTTGTATTTTAAATTTGTTTGGGTTTGGGTTTGTTCGGACCCCATATTGACGATATAATTTGAGCTGAATTTACCGAAACTAAAAGATGATCCGGGGCTATTTGAAATTGTCAAGAGGAACATAACCCACATTCACCTTGCATGAAAGATGGAAAACTGGCAGGACACCGTCTGCCGATTTCAGCAAATATCAGCATACAGTTGAATATTCCTAACAATTTATTTTTAATATTTCCTTTGCAACAGCAAGATTTTACATTGAAATGATTTTTACTAGCATATTATTCAAATTTGAATTATATAATGTACCAGTTTAATGTAATTTAAATATAATTTTGTACTATGAGAGATATCAATACTATCGTTTATGAGAGAATTGATTACTTTAAAATACTTCCTTTTTTTAAAAAAATAATTACCCAAAAGGAAGCAGATAATAACTAACATGAAACATATATTGTAGTAAAATTTTTTAAAACCAGTATTTTTCCTCAAATTCGCACAAAAAAAATTTGATATAATTGACAGTTACGTATACATCAGTCAAAATGACATTTGATATAAAACCGAATTACAAACCTTTGTTTTATCTATAAATTTCTAAGTATAATTAAATATCCCATAAATATACATATATACATTGAAACCTAAGTCTACGCACACTCACACACACACAAACTCTGCCTTTTTAAATTAAAAAATATATAATCAGGGGGCGAATCATGTTGCCTGCCTTTTGTTTGATACTCATAATTCCGACTCCATTTTATTTTGGTTGAGTAACAAAAGGAAATTACCTTGAAAAATTGCTTCAGTTAGATAATATTCGTTCCATGCTTCTTCCCAAAATATATATATATGTATACATATATATCATTTTAAAAAAAAAAGTTTGAGAAAAGTGTGGAGCTCACTTTGTATATATTTTTCCTGATACTCGAAAAAATGTATCAATACTAAGTGATTTGAAAGGGAGGGTTTAAAAAGGTTTTTTCCAGGATGCGTTTCGTAAATGTTTACCCCAAAAAGGGAAACCCCTTTAATCGAGACAAAAAGTTTCCCAACTCCTTTTAAAAAGGGTAATAAAAAAAGGGAACTTTTACCCAAAGCTGGTAAGCAAAAAAATCCCCCCAAAAACTATTTTAAAAATACAGATTTAAATTTTTTTCCCCCGTTAAAATAGATAAATGAATAAAGGGGGAGAAGTAGAAAAAAAAAAATTTTTTTTTTTTTTTGCTTTTTTTTCCCCATCAAATCGAAATGCATTATCGCAAATAAAACCCACCCGGAATGAAAAAAAAACACAACAAGTGGGGGAAGGCCAGACTCTCGAAGAAAATGGATTTGGAGGCAAATTTGATATCTAAAAGAAAGTGTAAAGAGGGAGTAAAATTAATACGTTGATTTTTCGAAAAAGCGATAGTAGTATTTTGAAACCGTAAAATTAATGCAGATAAATTGAAAGGGGTTGAACTGTAATCATTAATAACGGGGGGAAATTAAAACAATTTTCAAACAAATGTATAAAAAACGCACCATTTGTTTTTAAAATATGATGAGTGTTATACAAAAGGGGTTTTTATGAAACAAAAGTATAAAAAAAATAAATGAATAAAATCTTTCAAATAAATATTTTATATTTTTTTTGGATTTGAAGCTATAAAAGTTTTGAATTGTTTAAAAAAATTGTTTTCTATGAGAAATTTCTTTACTTTCTTCATATAATTTTTTATTTAAATAATACTTTTGTTTACAGTTTTTCTTTCCATTAATGTAAGCACACCTACCCAAAATTTTTTAAAAAAAAAAAAAAAACTCTTTTTATTAATTTTTATTTCCCAATGGGCTTTCGGTTAAGTTTGTCCCTTTTTAAAACCCAGGACATTCCTGGAATCAAAGGGATCTCTTTTTTGTGCGGCACCATATAGGCGGATACCAATCACCCCAAGTAATTTTGAAACCCCGTTTCCTCCCAAGGAGGGACCTGAGCTCGACGATGTGAACATTACCCCGATTTAATTTTGCCGAGCATCCCAAACCAAAAACAATCAAAGGGGTTTTTCTGGATAACTTACAAAATGGCTGCCATCATTTTCCACCCCGAAAAATTCCCGACTTCTGCCGGGCTCGAACTCGTAACCTTGGAAATTTGGGCCAGCGACAAACCAACCACAAGCCCCGCCGGCTTAAATAAACTTTGTGAAAATAAACTAAAAAGGAAAAAAAATTTTTTTAATATTTAAATATTAATATATGTTTTAACCTTTTTTTTGGGAAAAACTTAGAAAAAATTTTTAAATTTTGGCCCCAAAAATAATTAAAAATAATATAATAAATTTCTAAGGGGGAAAAAAAAATTTTGCCAATATATATAAGAAATTTCTTTAAAATATTTTAAAAAATAATGTACTTTTGATAGTATTTAAACAAAAAAATTTTCCCAAAATTTTCCTTTTTTGGGTACTAAAGCCTCCCAAAAGCGCTCCAAATGTGATACCCCACGGTCTGGGGGGATATCTCCATCATCCCCGTGGGGCTATGTTTGAGGAATGAAAAGATGGGAAACCCCTAAACTCTGCCCTAATAAAATTGGGTTTTTTATGATCTTAATTTATATACTAAAACAACACTAGTCTAGAAAACCGTATGATTAGAATTTTTGAGACGCAAACTATAATTCTGATAAACAGCGCAATTAATTACTGGTCCCATATTTATAAATTATTTTTAACTTAATAGGGAAACCCCTCTAATCTTAAAAAAAATAAAACAGTCTTAGTGCCATTTCCTTGGCGAACAGGGTCGGGCTTTAAAACTTCACTATATTCTGCAATCCGACTTTTCTCCTCTAAGAAACTGTTCTGGTCTCCCGACCCACTAATTACTCAGCTTCACCCAGCACTGTTAAACCGACTCAGAACCGGGGTCAGACTCTTCTCCTGGGGGCTAGGGTTTTCCTCCTTTCACTTAGCTTTTCCGGGGCTCATCGCGAATACTAACGTCCCAATATTAAAGATTCCCAAATTTCCTTGGGGTTTCTTCTTGGGTTGGTTGGAAAAAAATTTCCATTCTGGCCCAAAAAATCCCCGAGGGGTTAATGAAAAAAATACCGATAAAACCCCGTCACAACGCATATATAAACGTTCTACTTAATGATTTTGTTATTTTGAATATATAGTTCAGTTTGATAAAACTTTACTATTTTTAAAAGTCAGTGCAAGAAAAAACCCTTTAGCCCTTAAAAGAAAATATACAAACGAAATAATATTGCATTTTCATACCAATAACTACAAAATTATGGCCCAAAAAAATTTGATTATTCCCAAAAAATTAGGGAAAACGTAGTATATTGTAATATACATTTTCAATTTCAAACAGTAGGATATAGAAAAATACACTTGTAAAAAAATTTTTTTGAAATTAATCACAAAAATAAATTAATTAAGGGATAATATAACAATATAATATAATGTAAAAAAAATATTTTTTAAAAAATTTCCATAAATAAAATTTTTTAAATTTTTTTAAAAATTTTGTTTAAAAATATCGCGTTATGGATAAATATTTGTAAAAAAAGTTCAAAACTGTTTTTAATTTAAATGAAGACAGTAAATAAGGAAATATACTATAAGGAAACTTCTGTATATAGAATTTTTTCTAAGTTAATAAAAGTTTTTATTTGGTTTTTCCCTAATTCTCTCGAAGGGGAAAAATGTACTTGGAAATTTTTTTTTTGTGAAACTTTTATTTTTAAATTGGGGTTTAAAAAAATTTCAAGGCATTAGAATTTTTATTTTTTTTATTTATGGTCTTCCCTTGCTCTTAAATGGATTATTCCTGGACCACTTTTTGGAAAGATTTGTTTCTGATATTGCTTTCAAACTAGAGTTACAAATTTGAAAAAGTTTTAAATTTTTATAATATTCGCATTAGTAAAATAAAATATGTAAGAAGTTTTGACCTTTATTGAGCGAAGGATTACTATATTTCTATCGAAAAGAAATTTACCATTCCGTAAGACGGAAATAATATCTTACTCCATCGCAATCGTTTTGCGTTGAAATTAATTTTTAGTGATGTGAAGGCCATCATAATATATAAGATTTAATTAATACTATTTTTTTTTAAATTCCCATTTAAGACTTCGGTTTATAGCACTTTTTTAAAAAAAAAAAAACATTCTTATTTATTATAACTGTGGGTTAAAAAACCTACCACAGAAATATCACAGAACGCTCAAAAAGAAGTTTGTTTTATTTTTATTTATCATTTACAAGCTAAAAAAAATTTAATTTAGAAGATCTCTGCTATATTTCCTTTATAAAATAGAACAAGACATTAAGCAACAAAATTTATTCATGTGTACAACAATCAATCATTAAAACTTATTCACTATGTGCTATCTAACACTATTTTTCAGGAATCTATTACCTTATTTAGAGTAGTATTTCAATAGCAAGCTCAATATCACCAACTACATTCCCGAAAAAAGTTTTAGTCCTCTTTTGTTACTGCAGAAATTGCTCTTCCCTTTCATCCGGATGCCACGTAGAAGAAAATAATCGTTAAAGAGGGGGAAAATGCGCTTAAACCATAAGTAATACTTGTTACAAGTGTGGATGTACTTATACAAAATTAACTTTTAGAAAATTTTTGCGTAGTAGAAAAACTAGTTTTTGTACTACATGTTCTGTACCTAATGGATTCTCAATCTCTGTTGAATGATAATCATCATGATCAATCAATGATCGTGGGCGTACACTTAAACTGAAAAAAAATTAGGTTGTTAAAAATAATCTTTTAAATTAACGACAAATGTGAGTGATTTGCAATGCTACTAACGAAAGTCATTGTTTGATAGTTTGTTAATGTCACTCTTCAAAGCAATGCGACGTTATCAGGTACGAAATTCGTACCGTCCTCTTCACGATCAAACAATGGGGATTAATAGATATAAAGTATTTACAAGTTAGTTCAGAACAAGCAATATAAGAAAAATTAAGTCAATTCCTATTTAGATCAACAATTTTTTTTTTTTATTTTAGTTAATTTTATTAAATAGTTACAATTAGTATAAATTTGTACATACTTATGATAGAATCAAAACATTAAATGCTAATTAATTTTTGTTAAATATCATTAAAGTATCGTATTGTCCTTCAAAACAATTGAATATATAAAATTTAGCAAGTGAATGCTTTGAAACGTGAGGAAAAAATCTGAAGTCATGAAAAATCCAACGTTGATCTTTTATTTTAAATTTTTCAGTCAATTTTAATTTTAATTAATTATAATTAGATTATCGTATTGTTAACCAAAACAATAGTGTATGGAAATTTTTTAGCTCTAATAAGTACTTTAAAATGTGAGAAAAAGCCTTTTTTGACACGTTGAAAAAATGATACCAACGTGGCTTTATTTTTTGTTCTTCGAATAATTAAATTATAATTAAATTACTGTATTGTCATCGGAAATATCCTGTATATATAATTTCAGCTCAACTGGCGCTTTAAAAGTATTTTATTAGGATTAAAATTTGAACAAGTTAAATATATCAATATATAGAGAGTGTGAACTAATTGTAAGAATTGAAAAGAGTAGTAATTTTTACATAATGCTGGTTGATTCAAATTCTGTTAATTTGGTATAAAATAATTTTTTACTTTATTTATCTATTTTTATTTTTTATTTTTATTTTGTAAACATAGTTTTACATCTAAACATTGGAATTTTCAAAGAAAATTACAGGGCAATATAATGCATAGATTCAAGAAGGACTATTTTCCTTTAAATATTAAATTAAAATAAATATATGTAATAAAAATCCTGAAATTAATTAAACATTCGATTTTAAATAAAATTTATATTTAATGAAAATTACAAAAAACACTTAATCTTGATTAAAAGTCGTTATTAAATGAGATCAATAAATTATTTTAATAGCATGAAATAAACCTTAATAACAATTTCCTTTTATAAATATTTTTTGTTTGTGAATAATTCGTTTAATTTTCGGAATAATAA